>JABCKD010000333.1:0-46589 GCA_013186415.1 Fusarium sp. NRRL 66088
GATGTGACGGGGGGACGGAGAAGAACGAGGGAGGTTGGGGTTGGGGCCTAATTGGTGAGGTTACTGGGGATTCATATGCCGGGAACAGACCATATTCCGTCATGGCATTCTAGAGGACAAATAGAGGGACGTGAATCTTATTCCCGTCAGACCTGAAATGCAGCCTCTTGAAGCAGTTCACCGCCAGAAAAGCATGGCATAAGTACATTTGCAGCTGTCAAGTCATGTGCGGATGAATTTGACTCAAAAGAACGAACGGGCGCTACTGGATGGCGATCCCGAACCCTCCATCGGACCCGGCTGCCCGCCCCGGGCGCTACATGGGCAAGGCTCCGGAGACTGCCGAGCCTGGGTATTTTGTATTTTGCAAGTTGGTTTCAAGAAAAGTCGGGTTATTTTGTATTGTTTATCCTTTCTATCGGGTAATTGTCCTATTTATATCATTCAGATTTCCAGATTCCCGGGTTGAACTGAACCAGACTGGCGGGTATAACATGTTGGCTGATCCATAACCAATCTCTCTCTTGATAATCACAGAGTGCACCAACCTACAAAGGGCATCCTTGCCTTGATCCTTTCGTATTCATATGCTTGGTCTTTGTCTTGTCTTGTCCTTTTATTCTTGTGCTTGACGCTTGTCTTGTCTTGTATTCTTACATTCATCCCATCCCCCTAAACCCATCATCCTCAACTGTTACAGTTAAACCCCTCGTGTCAGAGCGGCGTACATGTCAATATCCTCCCAAACGCCACAGATGCAACAACACTAGCTCTCCCAGCCAAACTCTTTACTTGTCCTCGTCCTTTACTTCTCCGGCCTATCCTTGGCCGTGAGCCCGTGTATCCTCTCCCCCCTCTGCTCCATCTCCTTCTGCCTCGACAGCCGAACATGCTCAGGTAATCCCCACCACTCGCGCATAAACTCCTCCTGCGCAGCCGCCATCTTGGCCTTGCGCTCCCTCTCCTTCTGCCGCTCGATCCGCAGCGCGAACCACTCCTCCCGAGCTGCGTCGTGCTCGGCCTGCGTCGCGTGGAGCTTCATGCAGCTGTTCATGGTGCGGTGCTCGGGACGGCATGCGAATGAGACGGTGAATGTACGGCCGAGGGCGCAGGCTGCAAAGGCTGAACGGTAAAAAAGAAAAAAGTCAGTTGTTGAACATGGCCTGATTAGAGATTGTGGTGGACTCACCCTTAATCTCCTCTGCACACTCCTTCCGGACCCTCTGGTAAAAAATATCCCTAACTTGGGCCTCCTGTGAAGCCGAAAGCGGTAGCGGATTCCTCGAAGGCACCCCCAACCTCTCCTCCGGCGCCGACGGGTTCTGGGCGGCCATTGCGGCCATGAATCGAGCTCGCGGAGCTCGGACCTGGGCGGATCGTAGAGAATGCGCCCGCCGGATTCGGGTGTCGGGCGTATATATCGGGTAGGAGCGTCGTGGGTGTCGTCGTCGTCGTCGGGTCTGTCAATGAAGCTATATCGGACGAGGAGCTTGCGGGATGCAGCAATGTGAGCCCATGGGTGGCAGAATTTGTTGACCGCCTTCTCTTTTAGGCAGTGGGGAGCTGGGCTTTTGACGCCTACCCCGTACCAGAGTTGTTTCATCAAAACAATAATTGCGACCGAGGAATTGTTGTTAAATGACTCTTTATGCGCATAAAACATTCTCCAAGAGAGGTAATTGAAACTCGGTGGATTTTCTTAGTTACTTGGCTCGTTATCTATTTAGGTTGGTTGGTGGTCTTGTTCGTGTTGCTTACAGCGGCGTTTCTCGCTGAAACTTCAACGTCAACCAGCTATGTTTGAGTTTTGAATGAGTTGCAAGAGATTGATTTTACTTTGGAGGAACATGATTGAAAGGAATGATAAACAATCTATCAGAGAGACAAAAATCAAAGAATACATACAGAGAAAAGAGTATAAACAAGAGCGGAAGATGTACAACTGAGGGCAAGGGGGCTCAGAGAAAGCCTCGAGATCATCATCATTGGTCGAAGAGAGTGAGGTACCCCTGCACCTGCGCGCTCAGCCATCGAGCAGCCATCTCACTGCCATGCAGCGGAAAGCCTCATATCATCTTTCATCATCTCTCACATTCCTTCTACCTATTTGGTTTCCATCAGAAAGATCTAAACAGAAACAGTTTGTCCCTCCCCCGAGACCATGTCTGGCCTCGAGCCACTAGCAGCCCTCGGGCTTGCCTGCAGCATCATGCAGACGATAACGTTCACTGGAGAGACTATCGCACTCTGCAGGAAGATCTACAACAACGGACGACCGGACCCTAGTCTTAACGACTATAGCCTGGAACTATCAAAAATATCTTGGACATTGAGAGATAATCTGAACAGAGGCAGCGGGGTTCTTTTGAGTGATGACTTGGCTCTTCGAGACACAGCCGAAAAGTGCCTTGAGGTTACAAACAAGTTGGCACAAGAGATGCAAAATCTTTCACCTCAGACCGGCCAGAAAGGAGTTAGAACCAGTATTCAACTCGGATTCAAAACACTCCTTCGAAAACCGCGCTTGCAACAGTTGGAAACCAGCCTCACAAATATTCAATCGGCCATGAACACTCGCCTTCTTGTGAGGACGCTAGATCGAGTTGATGCCTCTACAATCGAACAACAAGACGCTCTCACAGACTCACGCCGCATTCTGCAAGAGACAATCCGGCGGTACACTTCAAAAAATGAAAACAAACTTGATCAGATCGCCCAGGGAAATGCGGAAACGCGAGACCAACTCATGCAGGCAATTCACAATGCGCAATCTCGCATGGAAACGCACATCAAGTCTGAATCACTCAAGAACACTGAACTAGTACAAACGAATATTGCTGCTGTTGAGAGAAGCACGCGAGTTCAACTTGGCGAGTTTCAGAAATGGAAGGACAAACAAGCTGAGGATATCGCCTACGAGAAGCTTCTACAAAGCCTCAAATTCGAAAACATGGAGGAACGGAAGAATCAGATCACTGATAGCTATCCTCAAACCTGCCGCTGGATTTTCGAGGAGCCTAATGAGGAGTCTGATGTGTCCGATGAGGGATATCCCCCTTCGGAGTCGACAGCAGAGGAAACAGACGTTGACGACAGCTCTGTGCCCGGCTTCTCACCGAGCCCCCGATATGAAGGACGAAAAAAACGCTGGGACAGTTTCGTGGACTGGCTGAAATTTAAAGACCCCATTTACTGGATCTCTGGCAAACCGGGTTCAGGGAAAAGCACCTTGATGAAGTTTGTCTCATCCAATCCCAAGACAAGGAGACATTTGAACGAGTGGCAGCCTGGAGTCCAGATACTCTCACACTACTTCTGGAAAGCAGGATCTGAGATGCAAAAAAGCTTAAAGGGCTTGCTTTGCTCTTTAATACACCAGATCTTTTATCAGAACCGACAAGTGGCTTTGGATTACCTATACAAGACACGCGAAAAGCCGTCATCAACCGCGGACTGGGACACGAAGAAACTGGAAACTCTTCTTCTAAACTGCATATCCAAGTCCACGGGAGGTATTTGTGTCTTCATTGATGGCCTGGACGAATTTACCCCTCAGCGAGATTGTCACGATCTTCTCTTCCTCCTGAACAGACTCTTGGGACCACGGATGAAACTCTGTCTTTCGAGCCGCCCGGAACAGATATTGCAAAATCATCTACAGGTTTACGCAAATCTGAGGATGCACGATCTAACAGTAGGCGACATGAGAAAATATGCAGCAGGATGCTTGGGCCGAGCCATGTCAATTATCTCGCCAATAAACCAAGAACTACGCACCGACATCCTTGTGCATAGAATCATACAAAAGGCCGATGGGGTGTTCCTCTGGGTTGTACTTGTTTCCAAGAGTCTCGCAAGGGGAATCGAGAACGGTGACTCTGATTCGGAGCTGCGGCAGAGACTTGACTCGATGCCGGGAGACCTGGTAGCGCTTTACAAAGACATGTGGTCCAGGTCTAATGACGACCGTGAGATTTACCAAAAGACGGCCTCTTTGTTCTTCAACATCATCTTTGCGGCGGAATATGCAGATGAGTTTGGGAACTCACACACCCTTCCTTGCATGAGGCACACGTCGGTGTCCGTCTTTGAGCTGATGGCCGCTGCTGACCCGACTCTCTTGGATCTCTTGGACTACAGTGAAGAGCTTTCTACCACAGATATTGATAGAAGGTGCTCTCACATTGCAAAAGTGGTCGAAACCCGATCAGCCGGACTTCTTGAAGTGTCGTCCGAGTTTGTTTTGGAGCAAACACTCAGCCAACAGGGTCAAGACATCTCCGTGGCACACCACGCGGACATGACGGTCAGGTTCATTCACCGGACAGCCCGTGACTATCTCCTTGATAGTGAGGATGGGCGGAGTCTTTGGCAGACGGACGAGATATGCACAAATGAAGCTCGTACGAGACTGATCAGGGCTTGTCTACTACGGTGCCACATTTGGCAGTTTTACAAACCCACCTGGCGCTTTGGGAGACGAAATGAGCTTGTATCATTTCTAAAATCAGCCACCTGCGTTATGGACGGGGATATTTCTCCCCCAACACGTCTTCTTTCGGCCATTGAGAGGACTTACAAGAGCGGAAAACTGTGGTCCAGACCTGTGTATGAGATTCAAGAGGCGTGGTTCACATCCCAAGAGAAGCCAAAAGAGGCCGAGGCCACATTTCTCCTCTGGGCAGGCTTGTCAGGGCTTGTGGACTACACTGTCGATCGAATACCCCAGATGCGGCCGAGGGACAACCTTGGTGAGATCTTGGACGTGCTTTTGCGCAAATTCTGCCAAAGTGTTGATGACGGCAAGTACAAAGAGATAGGCGCGATAATCCGGTGCCTGCTCAAACAGGGTGCTGCTCCCAACTTGGACCTTCGTCCCTTGGATAGCCCGTGGGTTCTCTATCTCAGCACAATTTTCAACCAAGTTTTGCGCCACAAGTCCTCTACGGGTATGAATCTGAGTTACGCAAACTCCAGAGAGATTCTCCAGACGCTGAGGGCCTTTGTTGAAGCTGGTGCTTCTCTCTTGGGCAACATCCCTGTGGTGGTTATGCTTGACACGCCTCAGCTTAGCTACGGATGCGTCACGGCTTGTCCGCGAGAGATATTTGTTAGCGTGATGGCTGTCGTTCTCATTGTTAACCAAGCATGGTTGATCAATGAGATTCTCGACCAACTTGACATAGAGACCAACATGGATGAGATAGGACACGAACGGGTGCGACCGTATGCTGGGATAGCAATGGCCGCGTATAGAGCGGAAGGGGAGGGGACATGGCACAGATGTTGGCTAATACCGGAAAAGGAGGCTTCCGAGATGACAGACAAGGTGGTTTCTCGTTTGAGAAGCTCTTTCGAGGCCTCAAGTGAAACCCAGACGGACGCGATGGAAGAAATCCAGAACATGATGTTGGAGGTGAAGGACCGAAGTGAACCAATGGATAGAGTTGATGTACCGAGATTCTTGCAAGCAGGAAATCTCCCTCATGGTTCAGGTTGATCGGCTGGTAGGGGTTTATAGTAGTATCTTTCTAATGAGACTGTACTCGAGTGGTGAGCCTATACGGTGAAGGTTAACCGTGTTGGTGGATCGCTGAACAAGGACTACCCCTATAATGAGGCGGACTTCAACATTGCCCGTTTCCATAGCCATTAGACGCTGCTTAACAATAAACTTTGGTAAATGTTAGAAACTAAAGCCAAACTATTGTATTCTATTGGTAGAAGCCAAACGACGTGATTTCGCGTCCCGCGGAACGCGCGGCTGCATTGAGAAAGTTCTAGCTATGCATTTGTCAGGATTGCTTATTGATGGCATGGAATTGATATGGAAAGTGTAGAGTCTAGACTCTTTATCTATCGACCTGTCCTTTGACAGTTTTTGTGCAGATTACCCGGTGTATACTTCGCCTTCCCCTGGTTGCGGATCGTTGCTACAGCAAACGCCACTAGGAAGAAAGAACGAGGGCCTAACACCGGCGGTAAACAACCCGCCATTAGCATTCAACTACAGGAAGCTCTCATCCCATCGAAAAGTCCGCCATGAAGGTTATTATCACCGGTTCCACGGGCCTCGTAGGCAGTGCCGTTATTCACGAGTGTATCGCGAATGAGGCCATCACCCACGCCTTCGTCCTCTCCAGGAAAGAACTCCCCGAAGTCAGCAAGAATGCAAAAATTACTGTAATTATCCATGAGGACTTTTCTACATACCCTCATGACCTGCTTAAGCAACTTGCTGGTTGTGAGGCCTGTATCTGGTGCGTCCAGCAAGGGCAGCTCCTTCATCCTCTCCACGCTAACTCTTCACCAGGGCTATAGGTGGACGCGCAACACAGTTTTCTGATATTGATACCTACTGAAAGGTTCAAGTCGATTACACCCTTGCAGCTGCCAATGCATTCGCAAAGCACCTGGCACCCAGCCTACCAGACAAGAAGAATTTCCGCTTTGTCTTTTGCAGCGGAAAATATGCCGAGTGGGATCAGGACAAGTCTTTGTCTTTCATGGCTGACACTCGACTTGTCAAGGTATCAAGTTCTTGTATCTGCTATGAGATGTTGTGTTGACTTGATATAGGGCCAAGTTGAAAAGGGGTTGTGTGACCTTGCCAAGAATGACGATCGGTTCGATGTGTGGTGTGCGCGACCAAGCGGAATTTTGCCGTCGGATGTAGGTTTCTTTGGTATCCTTACTGGGAAGCTGTATAGTGCTATCAAGGTGGACGAGCTTGCTGGGGCATTGGTTCGGATTGCGCTGAATGGAAGTTTGAAGCAAATTATCGAGTCGGAGGAGTTGGCACACATCTAAGGAGCTTCTGAAAGCTTACTTTCTGTTTTTTCTTCTTCTGTTTTTTTTTCTTTCCTTTTCCTTTCAAGTAGTCATCATGCTAGTCATTATCTGGACGGTTGTTACAAGTGATGCTTCTCTCCGAGGGCAAAACATATACAACACTGTCTTGTTTCATCCGCCAGCTACTCTATCAGTTATGGTTTATGCACACTGACAAAAACAAGATTCAAAGAGTTACATTGGGGGCAAGCTAGGTTGGATCGACAGAGTGTACACCCCCCCGCCACCTTGTTTGATCTTCATGGGATGGTGATCCTCGCCCTCTTCCCTAGTGTAAATCTTATTTTAACTACATCTGCTACTATTGAAAGGCGAGTTCCTCACATCACCACAATATATATATTACTACTGAGAGTCATCAGACTCGTCGACAATCTGCACCTTGAGAGTGTCATGCTTGGCATTAGCAGCCAACTCAAAGGCCTCTGTTGCCCTCTCCAGCGGGAAGCTATGAGCGACGAGCCCATTCAGATTAATCAATCCCCCACTGAGTAACGCAATGCCGGCCAGCCAGGTATGGTAGTAGTTGCGAGAGTACTTGATAGAAAGCTACAGTATGTTAGATAAATTCAATGACTCTCAGGGGAGTGATAATACTAACCATTTTACCCATCATAAGCTCTGTTAGAAAATCGGTAAAAGTTCCTTTGCCAACTCCAAGAATGATAAGTTTGCCATTCATTCTAGCAGCATGGAATCTAACAAGGGCGCTGCTGTCTGCGCCGGTACATTCGAGAACTGTCTCGGGGGCAGAGTATTCTCCTGGTCCGTATAGCTGCCTAATCGCCTTCGCATTCTCCTCGGGTGTCAGGTTCGTGTCAACCTTGTATGTAAAACACAAAGGCACGAGTTTCTGGGCAAACTCCAACCTGGTGGGTTCGATGTCCGTGATAACCAATGGGTGAGCCCCAGAGGCCCTAGCAGCTGCCAGAGTTAATAGGCCGATGGGCCCAGCACCGCAGATCAAGGCAGCGCTTCCGAGTGGAAGACCGCCGGCATCACGGATTCCTTGGATTGCTACACTGAGCGGCTCAAGCAGTGCGGCGTCGGCGAAGCTGATGTTGTCGGGCAGCCTAACAAGTTGTTAGTGACTGACTCTTGAGCTCGGTCGGTGCAAAGTTTAACAGACTTGTGTAGCAGTTTGGCTGGATGAACCATGTATCTCTGCAAGGTGTCGTTGGTAGGATACACGCCAATGATGCGCAGGTTGCTGCACATATTGCGTCTTCCACCCTGAAAAACCTGGCAATTTTCACACGGCATAGGAGCCTCGATAGCCACGCGGTCACCTGTTGCACTGCATGTCAGAGCTGTGGTACAAATCTGGACAATTGGGCGGTATAGGGAAGCTTGCCACATACCGACTTGGAGAGAGTCAACACCTGGTGCACACTGAACGACAACACCCGCACCCTCATGGCCAAGAACATAATCTTTTTCGATTCTAAGCGGGCCTATTCCGCCTGTTTTCCAGAAGGAAATGTCCGATCTATTGTTACGCGAACAAACATTCAGGTAGAGAGAGTATCATTTTGGAGAGACTCCTTACCCACAGATCCCAATAGCCTTCACCTTGACCAAAACTTCTCCATCTTTGGGTGATGTCACTGAAATATTGACCAACTTTAGTTCATGGTCCGGGCCGACTTGCAAAGAGAGGTTGGGAAGCTTCGTCTTAAGAGATGGTGACATGGTTGCTCGCTTATAGTTTAGAAAAGGTTGCGTTGCAGTGAAAGTTAAGTCCAGGGAGGTAGCCGTTACATCGCCAGCGAATTAAGTAGTATATTAATACTATTCCAATGGCTCCAAGTCTGAGGTGTTGTATCTCCCTTCATCGACCGACTTTCTAAGGGAACCGTGGGGTCCGCGCCGTCTGGGTCATCCTCCTTGAGCCAAACATGGCTCTTGCCCTGTTAGTAACCCTTTATCTTTAAACTCGCAGGTTTTCGTACGGAAAGGGTTCGATTAGAGAGCCCCGGTGGACAGCTATTGGTCCCTTTGGGTTCGCCTTGCCCCCGGACACGGCTGTCCACTGAGTTTTCGTTCTGCCTTCATCCCTATGATTACGAGAGGATGTGCCCGATGGGCAATGGTAACAGCCCCCTAGGAGCCAAAAGCATTTCAATTCTTACTCAAACCTAAGGGAATCTCCATTATCGAATTCCCCTTCCTTGACCGCCCTCTCAAGTCGTCGCGAGCTGACGTGATGACACCCCAGGATTCTGACCGAGAGCCCATAAGCCCGCTCAAACCAAATCTGTGCCTCCTTTTGCTCAGATCGATGTTGATGACCCAATCCGATGTCTGTAAAATACCCAATCAAAGCCGAAGCGTTGTCAGTGTTGTCGATTCCTCGGAACGGTTTTAGGATACGATCCTCCAGGCGGTTCGATGTCCATTTCTGTACTGTTTGGAACCCAGAAGAGTCATCTGCCTTCTTATGCACGTACGACAGCTCCTTGGAAAGCCTAATGAGATCTTCAAAAGGTGGCGGGGTGTCATGGAGAATTAATTCAGCCAGCAAGTCCCGTGCCAGTTTGCATTCAGACCTGGCAATCTCGTGGCCCCTTTTATAGACCAAGACCCTGATGTAGATGCATCTAGCCTCCACTTCTCGACCTCGCAAGAAGGAAGGGAGTGACATGAAACGTGGAACTAGCTTTTCCATTACCGACTGCATACTAGGAAGCCTGGCCACAGACCAGATCCTGGCGAGCTTCAGTTGCTGGTCTATTGCGTCCATGTCTGAGCGCTCATCAAAGATGCGCTGAAACTCGGCGTCATCAGCAACACAGTCCAGTCCGTGATCGCGCTCTGAGCACTGGCGGGCTGGGACAATCTGGGTAGATGGAATCTTGTCCCGGATTGCGGTAAAGAGGCGGAACCCTAGGGATCTGGCGTCATTCCTTCGCCTGGAGGCCTGAAGGGTTTCCACAACGCGCAGATAATGATCCAATGTTTTAGGGTGCCAGAGATTCAGATGTTGGCTGTAGCCATTAGAGATCCAGTTGATCACTTCGTCTCCATTTTGGATGTCTTGAGACATGGCATAGGCATCGGCGAGACACCAAGCCGTTTCAACCACGCTTGGATGGGTTGGTTTACGGAGGTCCTGCAGCCCAGTTAATGCAGTGCGAAGACTCAAGATCGCCTCGTCCACTTGCTCATCCAAAATCTGTTTGGTAGCTTTAGCTTTCAGGGCGAGTAATTCATTCATGGACAGCCCTCTCCCAAGAAAGGATTGGACGTCAAAGGGGCCTTTAGCATCAGTTTCGAAAAGGGGTGTGTGTGAAGTTCTTTTCGCTGTTGCTGTTGTTCCCATGGCCAAAGGTGAGTCCATATCGGTCGCGGTGGGCGTCTGAACGATTATGCCGGTTACTTCTGCTTCTGGGACCGACTTTCCATGCTTGGCCAATGATCGGTGTACTCGGTCCATGGAAATCCTTCTGCCGTTGAGCAAGACCTCGCTGTCACGGTCTGGCCGCTCATTTAACTCTTGAGCGACCTTTTGAACTTCCTTCTCCCTCAGATTTTTGAACATCCCCCAAGACCTGAACTTGTCCTTGTACATTCTCTTTCTAATGGAAGTCATGTCAGTCTTTGCAGCTAAACAAGTGTACAAGTCCACATACGATGCTTGAAAGTCATAGTTCTTCTCCATAATGGACATGGTTTTCTCCAAGGTCAAGCCATCTACGATGTACAGCCCATGGAGGGTTTGTTTGTGCGCCTCCCACTTCGCATTGGGGACCTGCCACCGCTTGCTGCGGCTGGGCTTGGCAGGTGGCAGCTCGGAGGCGGCACTACTCGCAGGGGGTTGAGTTGTGCTGGTCGACGGTTGGGAATTCACAGAGGCACCATGTGAAACAATAGGCGCTAAGAAGGAAAAGCGTGGGTCATCCAAAAGAGTGTCCAGAGAGGTGCGTTCGATGCCGAGGAATTCGAGGTTGATCCTACTACCCATGGTTGGGACGTTGGGCTGGAGGAGTGCTAGCGAGAGAATTGTTCAAGGGAGAGAGAGAAAGAATGCCAAAGATGACAGGGCTTTATTCTGTACCTATGCCACTTCCAAGGGGGAGTCTAAGAAAGCTGTCTGCCACAACGGCAGCAAGCCTTATTCGGACACAGGGGTCACATCATGTTCAGGTCCGCCCCAAAGAGCGCATGAGAAAAAGTTCAAAGAAATCCCAAAAGTGCAGCCGACCAACCAGTACAGGCCAGCTCACCAATGAAACGTGGCGACCACAAGTCCCCAAAAGTCCCCAAAAGTACAGCCTGAGCTGAGGCGTCACAGTGCGAGCAGGCTAAGCATGGGTTAGCGAATAGGTACTGGGGCATGACATGACTGTTGCTTGCTGATTGCTAAAGGATAAGAAAGTCCCGGACCCAATCCAGCCAGTGGAATCAAGCATACAGCTTCACAGGGCAACTTCCTTGATCATGGACCCACGAGAGCCATCTTGAACCTGCATTTGGACCCTAAAGAGCGGCGCGGCTTGCGGGAGGTGTGCTGACCTGCCAAAAGTCCACAGAAGTTCAAATACATTATTCCATTGTGCCAAGGTATATGGATAACTCTTGCATACCAAAAGTTCACAATAGTTCATCAAAGGGCCCCTTGGAGCTTTGAAGGTAGCGGTGAAGTCAGAATTACCGGGTTAGGATACTTAAATTATCTGTAGGCGTGCCATGGCGTTTTCAAACGTCACGTCGGAGCTTTCAAGTTTTATCATCAATAGCCACATTCACAACTCATCATGTCTCACGTCCACTCCTCAGAAAGCACCACGTCTACTAAAGAGGCGCACTCCTCTCGCAAGATGGAGCCCACATCAGCCACGGACCCTTCACCTTCGACAGCGAGCAATGCCGGAAGCTTTATTGTGCGTTTTCAAGACCCTGGAAGAAGCTGCATCTCTAATAAATGTGATCAAGGGGCCAAATCTGGCCGGCTCGCAAATCGCAGGCTCCATCGGTATTGGCGGGCAAAGTAATGATGGCGTTGCCATTCTTGATAGATGGCTCAAAGAAACTCCAAAGGATGAACCATTTCACGGCTTGGTTCCGTTGAATGCTGTGGTTTAAAACGCGGTGATACATCATGTTGACAGGCTCACTGGGATGGTTGGCTCGTGGCAGTTACCTTGCATGAATTAGAATAAAGATACATCTCTAGCACAGTCTTTTTTAAACTCACACTGAGGCTGTCGCACGGCCTCCCTCACTTGCTCCGACGTGGCATGTCTGCCAAGACCTGGGAAGAGGAGCCTGGTGCTTTGGCGAGAACCCCGAGGTGGTCGACTCTCATCTATCATGTGAATCAACATAAAAACGGGCTGCAACCCGGCATTAGCTCTTAGAATGTTCCCTTTACCTTACTTCCTACATTTCCCGACTTTCTCTTAAGCACTGAATCATGGATGAAACTCCCGACCATGTTCTCATCCCCAACCCTCATCAGTCCTACCATGACTACATGAAGGAGTTCGCCTCATTCTCAGCCAAGGTCGCCCAAGAGGTAAAAGAGACAACGTGCGACCTAGCCGAGTGTGATTCCGTCTTTGATTCCAAAGGAGAAGCGGTGCTTATCCGCCGCGGCACGACAAACGTAACCAGCAAGAATTTCAAGACGCAGAGCGGAGACGTCGGAGGATCTGCCATCTTGCGCACAACATTCTGGGATTCCAATGGCAAGAGGACTGGAACCAAGACCGACATCCGTTCTCCTCTAATAAAGGCAGCCCTCAAAACGATTATGCCCATGTACAAGGATCGCAACTTCACTTTTACCCACCTCACGTATTACAACAAGCCACAACATCTGTTTCACTTTCGGGATGCCCTCTACAACTACGCACAGCAACTCGAACCCAACTCGCTCGCTCAGCAGCATGTCTGGCTGTTCTTTGTACACTTGCAGCAAGAGCTCGCCGATGCCATCTCAGCTTACACGGTCCACGTCGAGTTTGCGCCGACGAGGCTAATCGCGCCATGCATCGACTTTCCTCACCTTTGGGCCATCTTCAAACAAGGAGAGCTCGTTTATTTTCCCAGCGCCGTCTTGGAAGACTCAGCCGATATGCTCGCAACTTTCAAATCCATGACTTGCAGCTGCACCTGCAACGATGCCTTGCATTATTCCCACCATTCTTGGGTTGTCCAAGGCGTTTATATTGATTCCACTGGCAAAGGCCTGTGTAGAAAGGAAACTTCGGCCCATCTCTCTTACTTTGACGGACTTTGCAATCTGGATCAACTGGCTGTGTTCCCTCTTCGCTTTCACCCTCGCAAGGAGTCCATCAGATCCCAGTTAACAGCTCGTGGCCGGAAATATGTCCAACTGCAAGGTCGTAACCATCGCCACTACAAGGGTCTAGCACGAATCTTGCTAGGAGGGCAGCTTCTCACTGCAGGAGCTCGATCACAGTTGACCTGGGTAAGAAATACATTCCACGCCTATGACATATGAGTATAAACATACTAATGAAACCAGGTCCATGGCCGAATTATGATAGATGAGGAAACCTTCTTCGAGGATGCCCCCTTCTGCATAGACACATCGATACCTCTTACATCCTCCCTCATAGATGAGGATTACATGATTTGTCGAAGCCACGTTAGAGGATTTTCTTTCACTGAGGACAAGTGGGGTTACTTTAGTGTTGACCATATTGAACCCATTGAATTCGATACTACTGTCTTCAAGTCGAGTCTAATCCTGGAAGATAAGTACAAGAACATGCTTCTCTCGCTGGTCCGAATGCAGGAGGTCAATCTCGAGGGGTCTTTCAAGGATTTCATCCAAGGCAAGGGAAGAGGCCTGGTCTTCCTCCTCCATGGAGAGCCGGGTGTAGGCAAAACCATGACTATAGGTTCGGCCTTTCCTATCAACCAATATTTCTCCCGCTGACATAACTCTCTAGAGAGCCTAGCTGATTGCTGCGAGCGGCCGCTGCTCCAGATCGATGGAGACACGCTTGAGAACTCTAGCGTAGGTTTTGAAGCAGGCCTATCAAGAGTTTTACAACTAGCCCATTCGTGGAAAGCTGTCGCGTTACTGGAAGACGCAGACAAGTTCCTGGAACAACAAACTCAACCCTCCCAGAAACGACACCCTCTGGCTACAGGTTTGTCTTGGTCACTCTTCAACACCCGCTGTCATTTTTTCGCTCATTAGTCCTAGCCTTTCTTCGACTCCTCGAATGTCATCAAGGTGTCCTCTTTCTCACAACCAACCGACTGAATTCTTTTGACCGTGCATTCAAATCGCGGATCCAGGCAGCCATCCACTACTCTCCTCTGGATATACAGAGCCGCCAGACCTTGTGGCAAAGATTCCTCTCCAAATCGTCTCATCCCGCCACGCGAATGGAAGACTGGTATGAAATCGCGGCCGAGGTGGCTTCAGAGGAACTCAATGGGCGACAAATCCGGGACGTGGTCCGTATCGCCCAGGCATCGGCATATGGTGAGAGATGCCCCATCACTATGCGTCATTTACGGGACGCCCTTGACGCAATGCGGACTTTTGAAGAGGAATTTGAAAAGGGGCGCGATATGTTGGAGGAGCCTCCTGAATGGCACAGCAGGAAACGTCGTCGGTTCTAGGGGTTAGTAGTTCTGGCCTAGAGCACTGGCTTTGAATCTTTAGAGCAGCGGGGGTTCTATTTTGCACATGCCCCTAAAAACATTTTCATAAGTCTCTGCCGTGGTCTTTGGTTCATGAGCGACTGTCTTGCCTACTGAACGGTGTGAATGTTGGCCAAGTTCCGCGAAGTTCAGTGACCCTACCCCTACCCTAGGGTAGCTGCGGATCATTCGCCGGCCCGCCTTGGCCAATTGTCAGTCAACAAAAGACCGTTGAGATGGCGAGTCAGTTTCAGCCTCCAAATTGTTCTTTTCCATTGGATGTCACGGCTGTACTGGAGGGATATTTTGAGCATCAAAGCGAATCCCTAAGTAAGAAGCGAAGCTGAAACTTGAATTACCTGATGATTTGAAAACATTACGCAGGTATGTGGCTGTTAATGGAATATCGCACATCAACTGGAGGTTGCCGTCATGACTCTTTTATCTTTAATCGCGCGCCCCAACCAACTTGGCCCGAGACAACCCCGCCTTCGGTCCATTCCATGACCTCGGGCTATCTATCTCTGATCCTGGTCCCATCTTGATCTCCCGTGCGCGATAGGCCCTTGCCCTGCGGCAGGGACCCAATTGGGGTACTTGCATCGGCGTACCTACACAAATTCCCCAATTGCCGGTTTCGCATTCTCGGGGCTATGTATTGTTTTTGTTTAACAATGAACTAGAATTTAACGAGGGCACGCAGGAAACTTTAACTTCCCGTATTCAAAGTACTGGAGAGTCAAGTGAGTTTCGGTGAGCGCAATCATGACTGCCCGCCCACCGAACAAGTGGAAAGGTTCGGGCCTGAGGCAGCATCTGCCCCACACACCTCCGGTGTCCGGTGGTTGCAGCATTTTTCAGTGCCCACTAAAATCTCAATCTCGCTTCAAGAAGAAAAGGTCACTGCACTGCGTTGAGAAACATCAAAGGCGTCATTGTTTGCGCAACACACTTAGGTGATACCCTCTTTCGAGTTACAGTCGATACACCTGCGCGACAATGTGTGGTATCAGTGCCATTCTTGTTAGTCCCCATCCCCCGTCCGAGTCCTGATGAGACCTTTGGCTCACCTCAACCCAGCTCGGCGATCCCAAAGCCACCACGGCTGGCATCGAGCTCCACGAGAGCATCTATTATCTTCAACATGTGAGTACCCACAATTTTGTATCACTCTCATCATTATGCTGATGCTTGTACTAGCGTGGACAAGATGCCGCCGGTATCACTGTCTGCCAGGGAGGTAGACTGTATCAGATGAAGGGCAACGGCCTTGCCTCCAAAGTCTTCCAGGAACCAGCTCGTATTCCCGAGACTCTACCCGGATATGCCGGTATCTCTCATGTCCGGTACCCTACTGCTGGAACTTCTTCTGCGTAAGCATCTACTGTTGCCGTTCATGGAGTATCTGCTGACGGCTTCCGCTGCAGTTCTGAAGCCCAGCCCTTCTATGGTGAGTGACCGACAACCTATCGCTGAAAAAACGGAAGCTAATATGTTCTAGTCAGTAAGTTATACCACCCAGGAAAAGCCCAAGACGTATTTTCTGTGTGCTGACAACACTCACTTCCAACAGACAGCCCCTTCGGTTTGAGTTTGGCCGTCAACGGCAACCTGGTCAACAGCACGGAACTCCGTAGCTTTTTGGATCTCGAAGCCCACCGCCACGTCAACACCGACTCTGATTCCGAACTCCTGTATGCTCATCTTATTCCGGTAGCCTTGTCTTGGGCATCTGCTGACCTTGATTTGATAGCCTTAACGTCTATGCACACGCTCTCCACGAACTCGGTAAGGCTCGAGCCAATGTGGACGACATTTTCGCCGGCCTCCGTGAAGTTTACTCGAGGTGTAAGGGTGGCTTTGCTTGTGTTGCCATGATTACTGGTTTTGGTGTTCTGGGCTTCCGGTAATTTGTTTTGGTCTTTGTGTGTTTTGGAGTTTTTACTGATGTCTCTTTTAGAGATGAGAACGGAATCCGCCCCCTTTGCCTTGGATCCCGACCTTCTGCCACTCTTGATGGAACCATGGATTACTTCATGGCCTCGGAGTCTGTTGCTCTGACCCAGCTTGGATTTACCAACATTGTCGATATTCTCCCTGGACAAGCTGTTTTCATCCAGAAGGGGGGCCACCCTCAGTTCCGACAAATTGTCGAGATGAAATCCTACACCCCGGACATTTTCGAAATGGTGTACTTCTCTCGACCCGACTCTTCCCAAGATGGTATCTCCATCTACCGAAGTCGGCAAAACATGGGAGAGAGACTCGCCGAGAGAGTCAAGAATGTGCTGGGCGAGAAGGGTGTCGAAGAGATTGATGTTGGTCAGTAACTCCTTTCTTCACAAGTCCACTCTGGCAAATTGACTAACTGGCATTTGACAGTTATTCCTATCCCCGAGGTAAGCGCTCGCGATGGGATTCCATTCACAAGTGGGTAAACTGACGAATCTCTGTCAATCAGACCAGCAACACATCCGCAGCCGCCTTGGCGAGCCGTCTGCAGAAGCCACTCTCCAATGCTTTTGTCAGAAACCGGTAAGAAGCTCCTAAGCTTGGCTATGGAACCAGGAGCTGACCAATCGCCCAGATACACCTTCCGAACATTCATCATGGTTTGTTGATCCATTACACCCTTCCCTGGGTTGTGTCGGCAGCACTCTAACCATATTGCAGCCGGGCCAAAAGGCACGACAACAGGGCATTCGCCGAAAGCTCTCACCCATCGCGTCCGAATTCAAGGACAAGGTTGTCCTTCTGGTTGACGATTCCATCGTCCGTGGTAACACATCGCGCGAAATTGTATGTACCCTTGCTACTGGCTACAAAATCTCCTCTGGGGATGGCGGGAGCATCTTATCCGATAAGATAAATAACTAACTTGACCTCTAGGTTTTGATGAGCCGAGAAGCTGGGGCCAAGAAGGTCATCCTGGCTTCATGTTCTCCCGAAATCACACACCCCCATGTGGTAAGTTAGATGTGATCCTCCCTAACTCTTGAGGAATCCCAATTAACCAACTTCTTTTAGTATGGCATTGATCTTGCCGACCCCGCACGTAAGTTGACAGCAAAGATGTGCTTCTACGGGAAAAGTATTAACTGAACGCCATAGAGCTCGTTGCTCACAATAGGACTGTGAAGGAGATCGCCAAGGAGATTGGCGCCGATGAGGTAACGCGCTTCTCACCTACAAAAGTACATCGCTAATGCGCCTACAGTTGATCTACCAGTCACTGGATGACCTCAAGGCCGCCTGTCTCGATGCCATCGATGGCGAAACCCAAATCAAAGACTTTGAAGTCGGAGTCTTTTGCGGAAAGTACCAGACCGACGTGCCTGAAAGCTACTTTGAGCACCTCAGTGAGATTCGTGCCAAGGGCAAGAAGAGAAAGAACGTCGAGGAGGAGGGTTCTGATGCGAAGAAGCTCACACTGGTTTCCAACAGTGGACCGGTGAACGTGCGCAAGGTTCAAGAAGAAGAAGAGGAAAAGCGTGTTATCGATCAGGATGACATCAGGTATGTGTGCCCAAGAGTCTCAAACGTGCTCCGTCATTAACATGTCCACAGCCTTCACAACTCTGCTACTGAGCGGTAGATTGCGCAAATTCGAGTTTGCAGAAGCTTCGAGGCTGGATATGTCACCATTCTAGGTGTCAAAAGTGTGGCAAATGACCGGCTCGACACGCAAGGGTCGGCACGGAAGATGGTCTCCTGGTTAGGTTCTTGTACAAGCCGGCGCTGGCCCTCTCCAGCAGCCAAAGTGTAGCCACGAAGGGATCCACACGGGCACGTTGTGAAACTTGCTTTATGAAGCAAATGATAGTTTCATCGTAAAAGTTTATGTCGGCCTTGAGAATAGAAGATAGACTGTTTCTGCAACGTGTGTCTCTTGCTCAGCCCAGCCACGCCCCCTGGCCTTCTGAAGTGCCTGCTTATGCTGCGAATGAACATGTCAATGATGAAGTCTGATCAATGGTTCGCACATTCTGGGACGGTTCTCAACCGTGACATCTTCTGGCATGCCGATTTGTGATGGGGACAAGTGATTTCGGGGGAGTGGTTTCAGAGACTGGAGTTGAAAGGTTGGTTTCGTTGAATCCTACACCTTTGTTTCACGCCGCCTTGGAGTGAACTACTTGTATTCATTCGAGTAGGAAGGTAGTCCAGATTTTATATTCAGAGCTAGCTTACTGTTGAAGATGAGGAAGTTGTTCCGTCGCCTTTGACCTGAACAACCTTGTTACGTGAACAGTGCAATTTGCGAGATTGAGCATGGTAACTTATTTCTTTGATATTTCCACATGTCCACCTGAATTCGCAACATTTCTTTCAACAGATCTCCCCTCTCAAAGCTTCCTTTATCCATCTAATCCTTCCACTGGTGACCATTTGCTCCATTAGTCCGTCCCTCATACTGATACTTTTCCTCCTGTTCATAATATTCATTGAACCCAACTCCCTCGCATACTTCCCCGTACGACAAAACAACCGGGGGCTTTCCAACAAGCAGCGACCCTTTGACACCCTCAAGCGTCTCGCGAATGCTCTTCAACTTGGCAGCTACCAAAGTCCAAGGGTAAGCGACTCCGCAATATCCAAGTTCCGCAAGGTCCTTGGCCGACAAATTCTCCGTCTTTCCTCCCTCGATGATGTTGGCAAACACGGGAAAGTTGAGGTCCTTTCGAAGCTGCGCCATGGACTCTCGGTCGGGGAGGGCCTCGACAAAGACGGCATCGACACCAATCTCGATGGCCTTTCGGGCTCTGGTTACGGCTTCTTCGTAGCCGTGGATGAGGCTGTCGGTTCGGGCCAAGATCCAGATGTCTTGGCCTTCATTTCGGGCGTCGACGGCGGCTTGCCATCTTGCGTAGGCTTCGCTTCTGGAGACGACGCTCTTGCCGGCGGTGTGACCGCAGCCTAGCACAAGGGTTAGATGATGGAGGGATGGGTATGGCGGGACGTCTTACGCTTCGGCCATGTCTGGTCTTCAATCATGATGCCTGCGGCTCCAGCTAACGCGAATCTATCACCAACTGTTAGTCTTCATCAACTTGCACCTGATTTAGCGGTAGTCACCTACCCTTGGACAGTTCGACGGACGTTCATAGGGCCGCCATAGCCCGTATCACCGTCGGCCATGACAGGAACTGTCGTCGCTCGGACAACCTCCTGGATCTTGTTCACAACCTCGCCATAAGCAATGTACCCAGTATCCGGCAGCGCAAAAGCTGAAGCCATGGCATATCCGGCGAGGAAGACAATCGGGAACCCCGCCTCTTCGCAAAGTCGCGAGCTGAGGGCATCGTAGCTGCAGACGTGCGCGACGATCTTGGAGGAGTCTTCATGGGCCTCGCGCATCATGGCCCTCAGACGCGAGGCCTGGATGGAAGGCGTGGCGCCGCGACAGTTGGAGAAGTCAACCTTGACGCCCTTGCCGCTGGGTTGGACGGCTGGGTATTGGCTTGCCTCGAAGTGGAAAGGGTAGGGGTTGGTGTTGACGATGGACTTGGACATGTTGGCGATATTTCTTGGTAGGGTTTGTAAGGTGTGCTATTTCTTTGGATGATATCTGATCGATGCTTTGCTATGAGGTTCACATGTCGCCAACTTTATACCAGAGATGTTGTCGTCATGTTCGAGACACCCTCCGATCATCGGCGCCGTTTGGTTCACACTCCGCATCTGCCGTGCTTACTTATGAGACGTCATGATTTGTACAGCAATGTCTCAAAGACACGATTACCTGGTCGTGGCCTCTGATATTCCCATGTCCACCCGACTCCACCGGATGAGGCCGGACCGACGCGGATACTCACGGCTCCGGATACGACCCCTCAACTTCTTAGCCTGCCATCTTGACTCCGACATTGCGCTGCTGCTGTAAACGGCAGAATTTCTTGTTTGCTCACCATGGAGAGTCCCGGTAATCAGCGTTCCTTCAAGCGGAGCTACGTTGCATGCGTCTCGTGCCGAAGTCGCAAGTCGAGATGCATCGTCAAGGACAAACCTCCGTGTACCAAGTGTGAGAGAGAGCATCGAGAGTGTCGTTTTGATCATCGACAGAGAGGTCCCAAGCATCGTGAACCACCGAAATGGACACAGCAAGATACGGCGACAAGGCCGTCGACGTCTGAGCAGCATCCTCTCCCAGCAGCAGCACATCCAGAAGCGTCGCTGGGTAGCTATCAAGGGGAGGCCTTGGGCTTTTCACATTCGCCCAATAATACAGGCCAGTCTCTGTACGATCGAGTGAGATCAAGCATTGTGACGGGAACTAATGACGCCCTGGATATTCTATCGGACGCAGTCGATCGACAACGCAGCGTCGCCGCCTCAACGCCATCTCAGCCGACCAACGGCCCAAGAGTTACACCCGGAGGCTTCAATGGGGTGGGATTTACCATCACCGCCTTGTCAGAGCCTGAAGATTCTACCCTGGATCTTTGGGATAAGTGTCGCTTCGTCCGCCAGGGTTTATTCACGGCCCAAGAGGCTGTCACCTACATGGACCTGTAAGCCTCGAACTGCCTTCCTTCTGGCTTCAATTGACAGTCGCAGATTCTTTGAGAAACTTCAGCCTCTCTCGCCCGTCATTGTAGACCAATTTCGAAACCACTCGGCTCACATCCATTTGATCCACGAAGAAGCCATGCTCTGCTGTACTATCCTTACCATAGCGTCGAGATTCTTCATGCTCCCTGGAGCCGGCGGTACTTCGAGAAGTCACAACATACATCAACGTCTCTGGAGTCACTGCGAAATGCTCATTAAAAGAATCTTACTGGGTCAGGAAAAGACCTCGACGGCAAAGACAAGGGCGATCGGAACTGTTGAGAGCCTGATGCTGATATCTGATTGGCACCCTCGAGCTCTGCATTTCCCTCCAGAGACTGACGGTTGGGATGCATTGCTCATATCGCCTGGCTATGATCCTGTTAACCGTAGGAGGATGAACAACGAGGCTCCTCTCATTCGATGGAAGGAAGATGTTTTTGAGCCTGCCAAGAGGGCAAATAGGATGTCGTGGATGCTGCTAGGAATGGCTAATAATCTTGCTTACGAGCTTGGGGTCATCTCCAGTCAAAGGCCCGAGGCTTCGAGGTCAACGGAGCCGCAAGTGATCCGCAGTCTCAGGGCACAGAAGCTTTTGTATGTCTACATAACACAGACGGCCACGCGGCTGGGCTATCCGTCTGTGTTTCCAGAGAGCATAGCAGTTACCGCCTCACGGCTGCCGATGCAGAACTCGGATGAGCGAGTTCATCCGTCATGGATGGCCTACATGGATTTGAGTCTGGAACTGACGCAGCTTTCGCGCATGGCTTCATCCATGTTCTTTCAGTCTGCAGCGCATCTTCAGAGTCAGGTTCTGGGTGACCATTACGCAGACTTGCTGGAGCACTTTGCGGCGTCCTTATCAAAATGGCAGCAGAAATACGATGCCGTGTGCAAAGGTAGGAGTAATCCTTATCACTATTGCTACATGAGCTAATCAAACGGGTAGATATAAACGAGCCCCTCAGAGACTCCCTGCTCATTGAATACCATCATCTCAAGGCCTGTACGGGCGCCATTTCGATCCAAGCAGTAGTTGCAAGAGCTTCATCAGCTGGATTCACAACCGCCAACACAGACCCAGATGAGGTCTTGTCAGCGTTTATAACTCCAAAGGATGCCAGGTTCCTGCAGGAGGTCATCTCGGATAGCAAAAGGGTCCTCCGCATCGCAACCATGAGTGACTTCAAGGCCCAGCTCCCCTATGCGCCGGCACGTGCAAAGATCAGCGTTATTAGCTCCTCTGTGTTTTTGCTCAAGGCACTTAGCGTTGGGTCTACGCATACTGATGTCAACGATGCCCTGCATGTCTTGGATCAGTGCACTTCTACACTCAACTCATCCCCGCCTGATGACATGGATTTTGCGTTGAGGTATGCCGCACTGATCGAGAAGCATACTGCTCAGTTCCGTGCCCATCTTACTGCAAGTAGAGGACAAGGCTCTGGTGAACATACTCGGAGTTTGCCTCCCAATAGCATCAGTGGGAATGAGGCTGAGGGAGCAGAAGGGTACGTGGCCAACATGGGCACGTCGGAAGATGACCTCGGTTTTGTGGGCTTTGACGCAGGGGACACTTGGGTTTCACTCCCCTTTGATTCTAGCATCGCCCCATTTGGCGGGGGGTGTGATCAGGTGTCACTGGGATTGGATATTGATTCCCTCAACTTCCTCTGGAGCCTACCTGGTTTGGGCCCGGAGTAGTACGGTAGAAAGTGGGCTGTCCTTGACTTTCTTTGGACAACTCATCTGATCTACTTCATGACCGTGACCCGTGAAATACGTATTCGGTGCCAAGTTCGGGGAGATAGCTTGGTAAACACGCCTCTCAGCCGGTATGCCCTCCGGGCCATGGATATCCACACCGGTCCGGATGGGTCCGCCCTTAGCCGGACCAACACCGGCGGCAACCATAACTCATACGGTGTCGCCCGATTGGATGCCTCCTGGAAAAGGGGGAGAGAACAGGGGCCATGTGTTAGTCTATATTGACGAGTAAGAAGATGGGGATGATCTCTGTGACGTTGTCCGTGCCTCAGCTCCTACCTTGTGGGCGACACTCTTTGAGCAATAGACTCCTAGGTGCATTCTCGCAAGACAGTTGGTGTGACTGCTCTGAAGACCTGAGTATTAGAATCTCTGAGATATCGAGCAGAGAATCTGTAAATTCGTTCCACACAAGATCCTCCCAGAGCCGGGTCAAGCTTGCAAGCTCTGGGTAACTAACACCGAGCGTTACTAGGAAGGCAAAGTGCATGAACCTTGTTTCCAGGCGGGGAACATCTTGATCCAGACGGCGTCACTAGCGTAACGCGGGGTAGTCCGGGGTAATCTGGACTCTGGACATGGCAAGTGCTTGCTCCTCGAGGTCTATATCAAGGCGAGTCGCCTCAGCAATGGACGCATCATCAGACTCATCACTTCCTCCTTATCTCTCATCACATTACAAACAGACAACAAGACATGTCTGAGATCCCACGCGCTGACCAACTGGCCCACGACGAGGAGAAAGGCCAGTGTCATCATCTGGAGAAGCATGAAAGCCATGTTTCTGCAGCCAGAGATGACACCGGTGCTCGCAGCAAGACCAATCCTGCTGAGATTAGACTTGTTCGCAAGTTGGACTGGGTCATCCTTCCCATGCTTTGGGTCATGTACTGGTTTAACTACCTCGACCGGAATGCTATCACTGTGGCTCGGCTGGATAACTTGGAGGAGGAACTCAACCTCTCTTCGACAGAGTATCAGACTTGTGTTTCTATCCTGTTTGTTGGATACATCCTGGGACAAATCCCGTCCAGTTCGTCGCCCTTGATTCCCACGACGACGGTATATTAGCTGACCTGTCCCAGACATGCTCATGACTCGACTTCGACCCTCGCTCTTCATGTCCGGAGCCATGGCTCTTTGGGCCGTCGTGAGCACCCTCACCGCCATAGCCAAGGACTTTAAGGGTCTCCTCCTCACACGCTTCTTCCTCGGCATCACCGAAGCCCCCTTTTACCCCGGCGCCCTTTATATGCTCTCGATATTTTATACTCGCAAGGAGATTGCCACGCGCATTTCGATCCTCTTCACAGCCAACATCTGTGGAACCGCATTTTCTGGGCTCATCGCCATTGGGGTGTTTGAGATGAGCGGCGTTGCAGGTCTTTCTGGTTGGCGATGGCTCTTCATTCTTCAGGGCATAATCACCTTTGTCCTCTCTATAATGTCAGCCTGGATCCTCCCAGACGAACCCATCAACACCCGCTGGCTCTCTGAGCAAGAGAGAGAACTAGCACACTCCCGAGTGGCGGCCGATACTGTGCAGATCCGGACAAACACGACAACCTGGGCCGGCCTTGTCGACGCTTGTCGGGATCCTCGGCTCTGGGTCCTTATCTTGATGCAACATTTTCATATGGCCGCCAGCAATTTCAAGAACTTTTTTCCAACCATCGTTGGGACATTGGGCTTTGGTCGAAATGCTACACTTGCTCTTACTTGTCCGCCATATATCATCTCTGGTATAGTGTGCATCGCATGGGCTGCAAATTCCGGTGAGATCAACTATCCAACACAGGAGAGTACTATACTGACGGCGTGTAGGCCGAATGAACGAGAGAACGTGGCACATCACTGTAGCCAAGGTCATGGCCGTCTTTGGCTTTGTTCTCGCCTGCACCACCATGAACGTCGGTGCTCGATACTTTGCAATGTGTGTTTTTGCAAGTGGCGTCTACGCCTGCAACAGCGTCATCCTTGGTTGGGTCTCTAGCACATGCGGCCAAACCAAGGAGAAAAAGGCCATCTCCTTGGCTATAGTGAATACCATTGCCTCACTTGGCCCTATTTACACCCCGGTAAGTCTTGGCCTTGTATCTAGAGAACTGTTGCTGACTCTTGTAAGTACCTTTGGCCTAAGTCGGATGAACCCAGGTATACCATTGCCATGTCGAGCAGTGCTGCGTTTTCTGCTGCTTCGGTCTTGTTGGCTTGGCTTATGAGGTGGATGTTGATTCGTGAGAATCGAAAGATTAGGCGGGAGAATAATGAGGAGAGACTCTTTTATGCCTATTGACTTTGGTCATTGAAGAGCAAGCATTGTCTTTATTGCCACTTGGCATTCATCTTGTCAACTGCAATTTGACATGTAACTCTATCCAAGCAATCCTTTGAATTCTTCGTGTTCTATTACAGATGGCTTGTGCTCTGACTTTTAATTAAGTACCTCTAATGTTACAAGACATAGGAACTGATATGTACGGGATGATGTTGAATGTCCCTCTTAATTTTCCCCCATCTGTTGCATCTGCTTACTATACCACGCCTAACCAAAGGTCAGCACTATTCGCAACTCGAAAGGTATGTCAACTTACGCTTTCAACGCCAGCACCAACTGATCTAGGCGCAAACTTCTTCAGAAGCCAAGGAGCCTGTATCCTGCGCGTGTACAACTTGGCGTCCTCATCGCTGACTTGGGCGTTCAAGATGGTGTTGACTGGGAGGGAAGGGTTCAGCACCGATGGCCTTCCGATGCCAATGAGGTCACAGGCTCCTTCTTTTAGAGCTGCTTCCATGCCTAGGCGAGTTCGGAAGCCTCCTGTTACCATGAGTGGCATGTCTGGGAGTTTGGCTCTCATTTCGCGGGCGAATTCTAGGAAGAAGGATTCTCGTGCTGCTGTCTTTTCAGACCTGACGACTTGTTCAGTTCCCATAATCATCTACAATTGACATTAGTTCTGGGCTCTCAGACACATAGTATTGCTAATCTTACGAGAGGGTTTTCATATGTTCCACCACTGACTTCCAAAAAGTCAAGACCCGTTTCCGCAATGAGAGCAGTCTGCTCAAGACACTCTTGCAACTCAGTAGGAGACTGGTGATCGGCAGAGTTAAACTTGAGACCAACGCAAAAGTTTGCAGGAACGACAGCGCGGACAGCCTTGATGATGTCGATGACAATCTTTGCTCTGGCTGCTACTGATCCGCCATAAGCATCGGTTCGAAGGTTGGTCTTTGCTGATAGGAATTGTGCGAGTAGGTATCCATGAGCTGCATGGATTTCCACTCCGTCGAAGCCAGCGGCGGCGGCAATTCTTGCCGCGTTGGCGAAGCGCTGGATGGCTGTTTCGATCTCTTCGAGTGTCATCTCCTTCGGCGTGCCAAAGACGACACAGCTCGCCAACTTTGACACCAAATCCGAACCCATATCCAAAGGCACAGCACTCGGGGCAAGGTTCTTGGTCCAGAATGACTTTGTTCCAGCATTTAGCGGCGATTGTCGACCAGGGTGATTAATCTGCATGATAGCTGGTGTGCCTGCCCGTCGACAAGCATCAGCCAACCCCTTATACGCCGCGATAACCTTTTCCTCCGCGATACTTCCATTCATGGCCGTGCCGTTAGGATCTCCGAGGTACTTTTCATCAATGTGGACATTGCCCGTCATGATCATGCCCCAACCGCCTTCTGCCCATGCGCCGTATGTTCGAGAGAACTGAGCTGGTGTGGGAAGCTTTTGACAGTCGGCCATTTGCTCGGCGAGGGCCGCCTTGATTAGTCGGTTGGGCAAGGTCAAGCCGCAGGGCAGCATTAGTGGCTGGGAAAGTGGTGATTGCTCCATGTTGATAGTGTTGGTGTAAAAGTTGAGATACCTAAATCACAGATATTGACCTTGTTAGAAGTGGTAAAGACACCATCATATTTATTAAGATTTTAACATGAAAGTACGGATCAAAAAGCACGTTCCGATCATTAAAATCATGCCGAGGCCCGTCTCCGTAGGTAGAATGAACTATTTTCCCAAAGCAGCCATCGGCTCATGAGTCGGCGGGTTATTGCTCCGCAGCCTCCTCCGCTGGAGATGAGTTCCTCCGCTAGGGGCGGGCCTAAACCAGTTTTTGGAATCGATAGTCGGGATCCAAGATTGAAAAGTGTCTGCAAATCGGAGTTTTTAGATTAATTACCTGTCCGAGTAGGAGTTTTGATGGGTATTTAAAAAGGCCGATGGTAGAAGGTTCTCGATTGTGTGATCAAGACCTCGGCTTAGATGGCGTGATCGACAACTATACTAACGCTCTCATCGAAGGAACAGAACTAAAACTATGACAAGGTTGATAATAAAAGGCAAGGAAAATAAAACAATCTTACTCCCCGTCTTTGTACCAACCTGTGCTGCTCGAGCCCCAATGAGGACGCCAGGTACCATGCAAAGCAAGTACACAGCAACATAAAACAAGACAGCAGTGAGTCCAAACCCCAGGAACAGCACCAACTTCTGTTTGGTGTTGACGCCTGCGCTAGACGCAACCATGGCACTAACCACAGCCATAGACGCTGCGTAGATAACTATCTCTACCTCTTGCCCGAGCCAATCTCTATACCTAGTCCTGATCAGACAGGCTGGTAGCCAAAAGATGATGCCCATAAACCACCACTTTTCTCTCCCTATCCATTGCACAACTTGAGGTATGATATTATCGTGAACCAGACCGTGTCGTAGACTATAGATCCCCTTGGGGAGAATATCCGAAGAAGGGATGGATCCGCCATGAAGAACTGTTTGGATTTTCTCGTCAAGTTGGTCGTCGTCGAGACTCCCATAGTCGATACCAGCTTCTTTGAGTTCGGCTTCTATGGCACGCGCATACTCGATAAGTGACTTCCATCCCGCTGAACTTGTCGAGCATCCGTTTAGCTTCAGCGTCATGTGAGCTTTTGTCCACATTATGGCGATGCCAAAGGTCCAAAATAGGAGAAATATCGACAGAGCGAGAACTTGAAGAAACGAGAAACCCCATTGAAATCTCTAAAAACGCATTCTGATTAGATTCCTTAGAACGAAAACGGCCAAGAGGACTTACGTCTGGAACTGGTGAGCAGTGACCCGCCTTCTTCAACTCTGTGAGATTAAACGCTTTCCCCTCAACGTCATACACGAGACTCTTCTTATCCTTTGCCTGGCTTATCGACGCCTTTGAGCTCACGTCAGACCAGTTGTAGTAAAACATGAGCGAATAAGGGATGTAATAAGGCGATATTTGAAGTGGTCCGCCTGCAAGTTGCAGTGTGCTGTTAAAGGTGGTATTGGTGTGGTCATATTTCTCGACACCTGTCGACCATCCATATTCTTGGACATCTATTTTGCTCAAGTTAGATTTAAGAGGAATCTTTCTTGCCGATGGGTCTTACGTTTTGCAATGTCGTATTGCAGTGAGCATCCCTTTTCTGCGTCTTCTCTCGTTTCCCAGTCGTGACAATAGGATCCTGGCAGATATGAATCACCGTCTATCATTGGGTCCCCGGAAGAATCTACACAATATCAGCTTTATCTTTTCCTTGTCTTATCAAAAAGGCCCTCGTACAGTCTCGCAACCTCACCAAATACTCATCCTGTAGGCCAATCCTCGAGCCGTCGTGGATGACATATACCGCTGGATACGTTGCTGAAAATTCAATCAGGCCTGTCTCGGGCACTTCGATGTAGGCTTTGTTGACGGTCGTGTATCCGGTCATGGAACTAGCAACGGTAGGAAAGGCTAGAATTAGGAGTCCCGCTGCGATCATGAAGGACATGGCAGTCCTCGAGGCCAAGCCTCTTCTCCGGATGAACTGGTGTATTAGACCCATGATGGAGACGAAAGATGGATCTGTCTGAAATCGCAAAAGCCATACAGTCATGTAGGTAGCAGGCTTGGTTATGATGGAAACGGCAAGGTAATCGGAGAATGCCCGCCATGAAATCAAAGCGAGGGTTGTCTGACCTCCTCGACCAACCACCTAAAGATATCAACTGTGAGCCATTTCCAAGCCCAATATTCAGTAGACTAGTATGGAAAACTCACGAGATCCCACATCACATCAATAATCTTTGCCGTCGCAAAATCAAAATTCCCAACCTTTAACGTAATCTGAAACGTCCCTTTAAGCGCCCACCAATTGAAACTATTACGAAATGGGCTAAACTCGCCATCCGGATGACATGAGCTATCCTCGAAACCAAATTTCCCAGCGGAGAGCAGGGCGAAGCAAATGATGAGAGCAATTAATGCGCAAGTCCAAAAGATGGAGAAAAATGCCAGCCACTGTAGGCCGTGCCACTTGTTTGGTTTTGCATCTTTCACATCATGCCATGTTTGCTGGAATGCTTGCTTAATGAGGTGTGCGGTATTTCGAGGTGAGTTGCAGATTCGCGTCCAGGTTGTGGGATGTTTGGCATCTGTGGGTAGGAATGGAGTTGAAACCTCTTCTGGAGCTCTCTCAGATTCGACAATATCGACTGACACTTTGAGGGGTGCTGTTGACTGGTTTTGAGGAGGTTGGCCATGCTCCATTTGAACCTGAATCGGCTGAGCCATTGGATGAGGCGAGCTCCAGGCGTTGAGATGAGACGACAGGTGGTGGTAAACCTCACCACGGGAGCTAGCAGGCTTGATCGGTTGCGTGTAATATGCAAAAGCCAGCTGCACACATTTTTACAAGAAACAGAATAGTGAACAGACTTTTGATGTTGCGCGACATGAGTGAAGGCAGTGCTGTCGAAAGGATTCACTCAACTGAAAGATCCCTGCTTCTGTCCAACATTAGCCGCCCGGTTTCACGTTATAATAAGCCAATGGCTTTGATTCGCCCCCAAATGGTGTTTCACGATACGTTCTACTTTCCCTCTAAGCGCCAAAGTCTGGCTATCTACTTGGCTTACGCGCGTTCGATGGACTGAAGCTGTGAGAAGCTTTCGTTAAGCAAGGGCTGTCTGCTCTGCGATGCACCATCTATCTATCCTACCAAAAAGGTCTTGATAAAATATTGTATACTAAATATCATTCAGATATCTCTGCGCGAATTGAATTAGGGTTCTTGCAGGTTGCTCCGCCGTCTGCTCCGCCATGTACCCCTGCATAGCCTCATCCTGCCCGACACAGCCTTGAGGATGGTTCCACAACCTCAGCGGGAGTAGAACTCCAAAAGATAAGCATATTCCGACGGGGTTGCACTTTTTCTTATCATCTTCTCATTTTCTTTCTCTAGTGCTACATTGAATTCCAAATCCAGACACGTGGTTGAGAGATGCGATTGTCATTTGCAATGACGATTAGTCCAATTAATAAGACGAAGGGGAGGGAATTATAATAATCTTGTTTTATTCACTACCATAAGTGAGCAACCATAGCTCCCGAGTGTGCGCAAAATAACTGGTCAATGGACCAGCTTCGAGATGGCGCCAGTCCGAAGTGTAATCCTCCTAGCTGATGGCATTCTAGTCCACCGGCTCTCATTGATACAAATACATTTGAGAAAATTTTGCCGAACAAACTGATAATGGCCAGTCTTCAGACCCCGGATGGTTCATCTAATTGCGCCCAGCCATGACTTGGTCGTCCTCAGAGTTTGTCCTTGTAGTGTAGTTCTCAGCATGGCGTGTAGATGGCTTCTCATTAGGATAATATCCATCATTGGCCGCAAACTCGTACAGAGGAGGGAAAGGCGGAACATCCTGACGAAGTAGGTACTTCTTCAAATACCAGGGAAGCTTCCTGGAGTAGTACCCAGCATGTTCCCGGTTGGTGACGTTGAAAACATTGTCAAGCTCTTCCAACGTCAGGTTCTTTGTCTCTGGGAGGAAGAAGTAGCAGACAACCCAACCAAAGATGTTCCATGCTCCGTACCAACAGAAACCTCCAGTGTCTGTCAGCTTCTCCGTCAGGGGTGGCCATGTGAGACTGATGATGAAGTTGAATCCCCAAGTTATGGCGGTGCTAGAGGCCATGCCAATGTCTCGTACGTGAAGAGGGAATGCTTCAGCACTATAGGTGAAAGGCACTGGACCTAGACCGGGCGAATAGACGGCCATGAACAGATATAGTCCTGTGGTGATGCAACCGATCCGGGCTTGACTGTAGGCATTGCCCGAGTCGATCTGGAATGTTCCAGCAGTAAAGAAGAGGCAGGCTGCCATGAGGGGAAAGGTGACCAGTAGCAGATTGCGGCGGCCGAATGTATCAATCGTGTAGATTGCCGGGATGGCAAAAAGGAAGTTGATGATGCCGCCGCCCATGGATACGAGTAGAGCGTCCGATAGACTGTAGCTGGCGCTTTGGAAGATGGAAGTCGAGTAGTATGCAATGACGTTCACACCGCAGAATTGTTGCATAAACTAAAGCGATGAATGTTAGAGGGTGTTCAACAAAGAAGGTCAGTTGAGTAAACTTACCATGCAAAACCAAGCACTCTGAGCAGCACGTCTGTTTCGACGAACAGTGAAAAACTCCTTGAGCAAATTCCGTCCCTCTCGCTCACCACGCTCAATCTCAAGAAGCTTGTAGGCATAGTACATGTCTCGAGCAGCCTGCACACCAGAGAAGCGCAGCCTTCTTACTGACCGGTAGGCCTTGTCAAAGCGACCCTTTTCCATGTACCAGCGAGGACTCTCGGGGCAGAAATAGACTTGAAGCATGACTATGAGGGGAGGGACAGAGGTTGATGCCATCATCCAGCGCCAGGGGGAGTTTTCGCCGCCGATTATTGTGACGTTTTGGAAGGCTACGCAGACGATGAAGCCGAGCGCGATACCGAACGCGGTCCACATCTGTTAGACACGGGTTAGTGAGTGTAAATCATACCAGGCGAGATTTTACTTGCCTGCCACATCATTGTGAGTGCGCCGCGAATGTTCTTGGGCGTAGACTCTGCAGAGTACACGGGAGTAGTACTGGATTTGGCACCAACGGCGAAACCGAGCATGAAACGAGCAGCAAGAAAGTTTCCAAGCCTAGTAAACTCGTTAGAGATAGCAAGCTCCAAAAGGCAAAAAGAAGCTTACGATGTAGACGCAGCCATCCAGAAGCCGGTAACAGTAGACATGAGGCACGAGATGAAGATTGTTCCTCGACGCCCAGTCCATTTGTTAAGGATGGGACTAGTCCAGCATCCGATGACGGCAGAGCACAGGTATGGAGCTCCATTGGTAAATCCCTTCATCCAAACACCATTGATTTCGAACTCTTTAAAGTAGAATTCCTTCATTTTGTTAGATCCCCCTGGTCATTGAACAAGAGAGAGAGAGGAACATACCTGAGCTCCGTTTACAGTCGTCTGATCCATACCTTGCACAATAGCTGATCCCGCACAAAGAGTACAGAGAAAGTATAGTGCAAAAGGCTGGTGCCAACGATGAGTCTCTTCCTTCCGAAGGACATCCTTCTCTTCCTCGGTGAGAAGATCAATCTGCTCAAAGGCGCCGGCCTGATTGTTCACCTGCGCGACGAGAGCTCCCTTGCGGAAATCCTCGCGGTGCTCTTGAAGCCCCTTTTCCTCGACAAAGGCATCAACGTCAGCGAGAACCTGGTCTCTGTTCATCCCCATTAGGGGGTTGCGGAGGAGAGCAGCTGTAGACGCTCGGCGCTCGCCGGTTGCCATCTTTTCATCGTGGGTGCCATTGCTGCTGGAGTTTCGGTGACTGTTGTCGCCGTACTCCTGGAAGGGGGCTTCATCGTCTACTCTTGGAGGTGGCATTGTGCCGGTTGAATAATTGAAAGGATACCAATAGAGGCTTAAAGTAAAGAGTTGGTAAGGGGTTGGCCTTTATACCAATGACAAGGATCTGGGGTAAATCTGGGGCCCCAGGTAACAAGATGATGAGCAGCCAACTCCAGAGTAGATATCTGCCACGTCAAAACAAATGGACACGGCCCAGTTATTATACGCAATCCATAACCTTCAACAAAGAACTCTTACCTCTTCTCCCTCACATAAATCAGGCGTTGGACGGTGGAGAAGCGTTGGTGGATTCTGCCAAGATTGATCGTCGAGTACGAGGTCACCTCCGTTTGGCTGTCGACGGCCGAAACCTCGGTGAATCCCAGCCTGGGCAATCCGAGGTATGACGTTGTTCAAGATTTAGGAACTGTTGGTTCAATTATGTTGCCTTGCAGGATTTTGTGGGTTTGTTGTGTGAGTGTGAGTTGCCCGACTGTGATAATTACGCGGCAGGCTTATGGGAGTGAAACATTGATCATCTTGGTTGTGCAGTTGTTGAGCCACTCACATTGTCTCGTCTTGGAATACTCTCTTCCTCGTTTATCATATCCGCGATGATAGACACCAATGTGAATATAGACATAATGTGAATATTCCCGACCCTCAAACTCAATTCAGACTCCCACCTGAGAAAAAAGAGCCTCACCCTCACCTAGATCGCAACGACGTCAGATCGCCCACCACCAAGAAGCGATCGACACGATCTACCACGTCGGTTAGCCGGGAGTGGCGCCCGCAACACCTCCACCAAGCCAGTCAGGCGGGTCGAAGAAATCAGCGCCGCTCTCCCCATACAATTTTGGTGGCAGCACCGGCGGTGTTTTTTTCGACCCGCCTGCCAGTTAAGCTTAAGCACTCACGCGAGGACTTCCCTCTTGGCGTTGCCTGGGCGTGCGTCATCATCTCACAACCTCGTTCATGAGGTTGACGTCAAATGATGGTTTTTGGTGTGCACGGGTTTGGGAGGGAATAAGGATGATCGCGGGGATGCCGAATCCTCCCTTCTTTTTTGTTTAATTGCCGGGCTGGCATCGATTGTATTGATGCGTGAGGTGAGCGCTAATTACGTTTGGATCGGGCAAGCAGAGCAGAGCAGATGCCCCTATTCCAATCAGCAGTCTAGATACATCACCATAATTGCCCAACACAACTAAACACGCCTAATCTGCAAAACCTTTATGCCCAGAACCAACAGTGGATCGACTCCAGTTTACCCCGACTCGTCTCATGCGAGCACGTCTTGGTTTGCAGGAATAATTTTGCTGCCTGTTTATTGAGCCACTTTGCCAAGTAGCCAAGCGCGCAGGTTGCTGATCGGTCTCTTCTTTGACCTTTTGGAAAAATTCTCCATAGTAAAGTCGTACTGTGACGTCTTGGAACTGCCACTGTCACACCAGGACCAACGGCACTTTGAGAGCGGCCCTGGATGGGATGTGACTGTTTTTGGAAGGATGTACCACTATTGTCTGGGGGCATTTGCTAATATATTCTTATATTATGACCGGTCTTGCCCCAGTTCCATAACGCCTTTCCTTTGGTCAGTCAAGAACTTGCTGCGTTGGCTTGCCTGGCACCCCGCATGAGTCAGCAGGTAGAAACCACCCCTGCCCTGCCCTAACCCTATTCCACACTCTGCCTTCTCTGCCTTCTCATGTCATCATCGTCCATCTTTCTGCACTCGACTCATCTACTGTAACCTTCGCCACAATGGTCCGAACCAAGACTCGGTCCCGAACATTTCAAGAGAAATGGCCCAACGGCGCTCCTTCAGTTTGCCTGGGACCCACGGGCCGAGCCATATCTAACAATCGTATCTTCAATGATCACACTGGCAAACCAGCCTTGATGTCATGGGGGTCAACAGCCGTTCAATGCCCCTTGCCTCCTCTCCCTTCCTGGGTCTACTACATGGTCCATCCAGATATACCGCATGACTTTGATGGCTGTGCGTTTCATAACGGCTTGACGGATGATTCAAGTCTTAGTCGAGGCGGCAGGTTTCGGTATGAGTTCTTTTTCTTGCCTGGTGCCACGGCTGAGGAATGCCACGCGCACTACCGTGGCGAGATGGAGGCTCGAGGTACACTCTGGCGCCAGGCCCGCAAGGTCAAGAGAGCTATGAAGCTCAAGAAGCAGGAAAGCGGTGAACAAGACGAGAGTCTTTCGGGCGAAGAGTCTGCTCTTGATGACGAAGACACTATGTCGGACCAAGACGACACTGTGGACAGTCATCTTCCTGGCCTATTCTGGCCATTGCGCGATAAAGACTGTTACTCTATTGGCTACCGCGGCTATTTCTTTATGTACACCGACGCGGAAATTGAAACACGGGGTGTCGATGGTGAGGCACGTCATATTTACCTTGTCAGATTTGACCCTATCCCTGAGGAATGGGGAGAGGACGAGACTCCCACATTCGACCCTATGGAACACCCTGTTTATTCGGAACAGATCAAAGTCAGGGACCCAAACTTTGAAGAGAGCCTAGGTGGTTGGATGGAGATGAGGAAGTGTGCATCCTGGGAGCAAGAGGCTAGTCAAGCCACAAGTGATGCTCTGGAACTGGGCTGGGAGTCTTGGTGATGCGAAGAACTGGCTTAATTTCTTTGTGATATGAAATCCACAGTAAATATAAAAATACGCAAATATCTAGTAGCTCAAGTACAAAGGCAAAAGACTGTAATTGTCAAGAGCAAGGATCACAAGCATCGTGAATTGCTTCACGATCAGCGTGAGCGCTACACCATGACTAGCATCAGGCAACAGCCTGATGCCGTTGAGACCGGCAGACTGAACCCAGGTATAAGAGGTGATCTCTTGTCGTTCCTTTACATAGAGAATTAAGCGCTCATTTGATCCTCATAGTCCATCAATACCTGCGATAGTAATGATAGCACTCGTTGCTGTGATCCCTTTCTAACTCAGCCAATCCGACCCAAAAGAAACTCTATCTCTTGTATCTACAAATTCAGAATGGTCCTGCCGGGCCATGCTCAGGATTCCACAGGTCCTTGTAGTTACTTTGTGTCCAAATGTCGGGGTTGTTGTCGTTTCGGGAATTGTGTGAAATCGAGGCGTGGGGCAGCTTGAGCTTCGACTTTGAAATGTATCCCTTCGAGTTGAGTACATTGGCCAGCCACTTCATACCATCACGGCCTTTCCCATACTGTGATTTGTAATTAGCAGTTGCGGCCGTTAGCCAAGCGGCAGCCGTAGCGTCGATATTAGCCAAGGTACCATCGATCCAGTAGCAGTAGAGGTCTCGCAAGCCGGCCATGGGTTCTCTCGGGGTGCTTCGGACAGGGCGTTCTAGTTCGCCGACGTTTATGGCCTTGTTCCCGCCCCATGGGTAGTCTATATCAAAGTCGTCAAGCACGCTCTCTATGGCCTGAGAGGTCTCGACGAATCTTGACCAAATTTCTGGCCGGTTCATATAGTAGAACACACCCGCGGTCTGTGTGTAACAAGGTCAGTCAACCAGTTTCCAAAGTAGCCAAGGAGCATACTCACACTTTTATGAAACCTGCGCGTTGCGACGTTACTTTTTTTATCGTTGGCAGTATTGGGGCTTCCTCCACCAAAAAAAGTTGACTTCCTTCCATTCATCCCACTGTCCGCCAAGACCAACCGCCCGGGCTCGTGGGAGCCACCGATACATATGGACAGTTCGTTCCACAGGTGGGCTTGCTTGAAACCCGGTCCTTTGAATTCTCTATGTACCGGGCCGAGACCGAGAAGCACCTCATCTATCCACAAATGCGTTGGGTTTTTGTAATCACCTGGAAGGTTTCCATCTCGCAACCACTTGAAGAAGCGAGCGAGGAGCTGTGCTTCATACACATGCTCAGCTGTATCCCCATACTGATTAGTGCATGTCTGAAAACAATATCGGTGTGTCCTTAGGACGCAGACTTACTGACGAAATCGCTAGGGTCGATATCTTTCTTGGTGTACTTTTCCAACACCACGTTGCATTCTCCTGACTTCTCTGAAGGATAACCAAACCAGCGGATAACTGAACCGCCAGCCTGACCGCAACTTGGATAGTCGGGATACGGAAGTTCCTTCTTGGCACCAGAGGCATCGAACCATATAGCTGGATCCTTGACTTGGCGTCGCTCAAGAGAATTGGTGTCATCAGAACATCTCTGCTCCTTGGAGCCATACGGGTCGATCAAGCACACCTCACCGTCCCTCTTCTGTAGAGGTTCGTCACTACCACCACCAGAGCATGCCGGGCACGGCGGAATCTCACCCACGTCAACCTCCCCGGAGCACAGGAGACCTTCGATCTGCGGTACCAGCGGCCCGTATCTCGTGGCGGCGCGCTTGGATAGCGTGGACGTGGTGTTGGCACGATTTTGGCGGAAAGTGGCATCCCGACGGCGATTCGTCTTGCTTGGAGAAGTGCAGGCTTCCTTCTTTGAGTCACTGGGGAAGATAGTGACGTCGTTGGCTGCCATGAGCATGAAGGGGGATTCGGGAAGCGCCCATGAGAACATCTCGGGCGCATCAACAGTAGCATAGAGATTAGCGCCGATGTCGATGCCGTAACAAAAGCGGCTACCACTGCTGCCAGCCTCAGCTTCAGCATGAAAGGTGACATGTCCATCAGCAACCAGGTTGACGGCGCAGGATTCGAGCGACGCGAACTTCTCGTTCCAGTCGATGCCAAAGGTGATGGTTGGCTTGACATGGGCGGATATATGTCCACTCACCGAGATGCCGTACCCGAACTCGGGCTCAAGAACCTGCTTGGCAGACTTCGCTGCTTCATCGAAAACATTGGGCTCCCAGTTCTTGTCAACGGCCGGGAAGGTCTGGTAGACATCCCACTCGGCGAGCTTGACCTTGGTCTCAAAGTTGACGCCGAGTGTCGCCTTGCCCTCCAACTGACCGTAGAGCTTGAAGTTGGGGCCGACCGTGACGATGCCTGGGACTGTGAAAGCCGCACCAAAGGTATCAGCGCTGAACATGAGCACATCACCAGTGTCAAAGTGAGCTGTGACAGCGGCGTCAACGACGAACTTGGAGTCGACGTTACCGCCGGTGCGGTAGTAGAGATATGAGTCGGAGATATCGATGCCATACGAGCCGCCAAGCTTGCCGATCAGGGTGAACCCGTAGTTGACGTTGGCCTCGACCGACATCTCAGCGTAGACCTCGAGCTTGCCATCCACATTGGGACATGTAAACTCCTGGTCGATGATGCTGAGAACAAAGTCCTCCTTGTAGGAGTGTTGGAGCTCCATCTTGTTTGTGACGCCCGTAAAGATGGCCTTCAGCCAGTCGAGGGCGGTCTCACCGAACCAACGCTTGTGGAGATCACCCTTGGAGAGGGCTCCTTCGTGCAAGTCTTCGCGCCACTCTTCTTCGAGCCAACGCTTGTGGCTGCCGCCCACATCCTTGAGACTTCTCTTGACGGATCTCTTCAAAGACCGTTTCTTACTGTCAGCTGCCTTGTCGACAATGGTGTTCCAGTAGGTGTTCTCGTTGCTGTAGTCGATACGGATCTGAGTATCACCCAGGTCGCGCGGCACGCGTCTGAAGTCGTAGTCGAAGGTCAAGTCAAACACAGGCTCAGTCTCTGCAATGCCGCGCTTGTAGAGATGCCGCGGAAGACTCTGGTTCTTGCTTTGCGACAGCTCCTTGACGACGGCGTACCTGCCTGGACCACATCCCTCGGGCATCTCAACGATGGTACCGGGAGCTCCGTGGCCGAGATAGATCTTGTCGCAGTTGGAGGTCTCACTGCGATCGGTACACACCATGCGAACAATCTGCTCTTCCTGTGAAACAGCATCATTGCAGTCAAAGACTTCCCAGTGAGATCCGTCACGCTTGTCCAGGGTGGTCTGAAGCTCGTCGGGGCTCGTCATGATGATGAAGCCAAAAGCAGAGTGCTCGGGTGATTCAGCAAAGGGAAGATCCTCAGCACCACCCCAAGTGTTGTCGACCTTGAGCTGGTAATCTGACTCTGCCTCTTCCTCATTGGGAGGGTCGGGGAACAGGTACTCGAGAGGAACAGGGAGGAAGGGCGATTCACCCTTGGGGGGATCACAACAATAAGTCCTATGCCGCTTCGAGGCCCAACCACAGTCATGGCCCTCTCCTCCGTGGGATGTAGTCAAGGCCACCTGCCAACCGGTATCGCAATGGTTGTCGAAGCAGTTACCTGGCTTTCCGTGCCACTTGCAGTTCCTCCACTCCTGCTCCTTGTTGCAGCAGAACTTCTTCTCGTCTTTGCCCTTGCAGTTTCCATTCTTCCACGTCAACTCCTTCTCGGTGGAAGAATCGCATTTCTCGTTACAGCCCGTCCATCGACAGTCTGGCACTTGAGCTTCTGCTTCACAGCATAGGAATTTGCGGCCATCAGTGCATACATCGCCGCCTCCAGCTTGCTGACTGGACGCGAGAGCGACCTCTCCCTCGTGGCACTGGCCATTGCAGAGAACGCCGTTACCTCTCCAGGTACTTTAACGCAGTCAGTAATGTAGCTACTTATTCACAGGTCGGGGACACTTACCACTTCTCGGGATCAGGAGCCGAGGCAAAAGGACAACAGACGCTTGTCTTCTTGCCAGCTATACGGTCGCAAAAGGACTGATCAACCTCAATCCATCCAGACTTGCAGCCAGTAGTACCGCACTCGTTGACAGTGCAATGACCTGTCCCAAGATCTACCCACGGGTTCTTTATCGAGCGATCCTTGTGTGCGTTGAAGCTCTTGGGAGCCAAGACAGCTGCCAGAGCGTCTAGCTGGGTGTTGTCAAGGTCGATAGCCCAGATGAGCAGACCTCCCAAGCCGAGGGCATTGGCAAACTCGATCTTCTGCTTGATGGTGTCCTTGTCATCGTAGGATACCCACTGATCACCACCCCAGGTAACATACTTGACGGCGTCCTTCTTGTCCCAGTATGGTGTCAGGTCGTATTTCTCTATGATGTCCATAATCTCAAAGTATGACAAGGTACCCGAGTTGTCGGTACAAGGGCCCGGTTTGGCACCACCCAGGAAGAGACAACCAGGCTTGTGACAAGAGGGATCAGCCAGCTGGAATGACCGCCCATAAAAGCCGATACCCATGTTGATCTTGGCCGGGTCGACCTTGTTTCTCCAGAAGAGGTCCAGGGCGAGGTCGATCTCGGTTAGGTTGGTATGTGCCAGAACCTGGGAACCGATCGGGTTGTCAGCGTCCCAGATTCCGTGAAGATCGTAGGACATGACATTGATATAGTCAACAGCCTTTGCCGATGCAGTAAGATCAAAGTGACGCATGTACCAGTAACTCGTCGGAGCAGTAAAGGAAATCTCCTTGTGTTTTCCAGACATCTTGTCGAATCCTGCTCGGATGTCCTTGAACAGCTTGGTGAGGTTCTCGCCATCATCTGGCTGACCACCTCGGTCGCCAGCACCAGGATACTCCCAGTCGATGTCGACGCCATCAAAGCCATAGCGATCCATGAACTTGACAAGTTCGCTGACAAAGGTGGCTCGCTTGGCACTGGTGGAAGCGAGGTCGCTGAAGACAGGCTGCCAGATGGTGTGGTTGTCGTTGAAGGTCCAACCACCGAGAGCAACGACAGCCCTGAGCGAAGGGTTCTTGCGCTTGAGGGCAGTGAACTCGCTAAAGGTCTCGGTAGTGAGACTGCCGTCCTTTTCGTCCTGCATAGGAACAATCTTGTACGTCTTGGGCTGGATGTAGGCAAAGGAGTAGTAGATGTGTGTGAGACCGTCAACAGGAATGTCTTCCATGCTCATACCAATGCACTTCTTTTTCCAGTTCCACGCCTCATAGTATCCAATGACACGCTTCTGGACGTTACCGCCAGAACTTCCTGAGCCGGGCTGGACACAGTTGCTCTGGCAGCTTTCTTCCTTCTTGTCGGTGACCTTGCAGTAGTCCTTGGTCATACCGCAGAAGCCATATCGACTGCAGCAAACATTGAGAGGGCATTTCTGGCCTGGAGTTTTGGCATATCGACCGCACTCAGCATGGGCATCGCAATTGCTCCAGCACTTGTCGTTGGGTGACTTGCCGTTTGTACCACAGGCCTCAGGGCCATAGTTGCAAACACCAGTCTTGGAACAACAAGCACCGTTGCTACAGGGCTTCTCCTCAGAGCACGAGTAAGGATCGTTGGGGTCTGCAACAATGACAGGGTCGTCTGCTCTTGTGGTGAGGATTGATCTGGCCTCGAGCTTTGCGGAACATGTATCCCGGTCCGTGTACCTCACTTTTGCTATGAGGTCTGCACCCGTGGTGAGCTTGTCGGGAATAGGAGGACAGACGAGTTGTCCGCCGCCATCTCTGGCGTTGAGATGGGCTTCATGAAGGTGATGGTGCTTGTGAATGTGCTTGTGACTGTGGTGGGGGTGACCCTGGCCTGGCACGGCCTGGATCGCCAGTAGGGAAAGAAGAAGGGTCTTGAGTCCCATGGCTAACTGGCCGCAGCCGTGGGGTACTCAAATTGGTGTAAAGAGAGTCTTGAAAAGAGTGACAAGAGGCGTGAAGACGGTGTGTCTCTGGACCCGGTGCCATCTCGGGTCTGAGGGCACTGTTTATAAGGCATATGGATGGCATGGTCAAGCGACGAGATACAACATAAACGAGACTAGTCCAGTTGCTAATGGTACCTGAGAAGAAGACAGGGACAGGGGATATCGGATATCGTGGATCACGGTTCCTACCGAATGCAAGGGTTCCTGCATGTGAGCGGGACGCAATAAAAGCAAAATTGTCTGTCACACTTAAAAAAGTGGGTTGAGAGAATCACTTTTTTAACTCATGGTATTCCTACCTTACGTTGTAGCAGAAATTGTTTATCTTTAACCATAGATCTCACCGTAGATCTTACTGTCAATATGAAATAACAACACTGTAACGTTTACACCAAGAGATATGGATAATAGATAGATGATCTGAACTCAGGCAATGCCTACACCGCTACGGAGAGTTTAACCCTTTGTTGTTTAGCAGCCGAGGTTCCCACGAGCTAACAGGGTTTACAAAAAGACCCTTCAACCAACAACCGCCAAGACATACCTTCAACCGGTGACCACCGTCAATCATACCATACAATTGCAATACAGAGTCATGTCTGCGTGAATTTCAACTCTGTGAGAACTCTGCTGCATCCTGCAATTTCCAAGCGACGACGCTAAAGTCCTAAATCACCTTGTCGAGCTGAACGGATGAAGATGCTCCGCTTCGGTTCTCATCACACTGTCCATGTCTTAACCATCTCTCCGATTCCCCGTGATATTTTGCCTGAAGAGCCTTCCCTCCTCTCTCTCTCTCTCTCTCTCCTTCTCTGTTCCGTAACTTCTTGTCATTCTCGTCTCTCGTCTTACTGACTTCAAGTCCAAGTCAAGTCTTGATGAATTGGCAACTCTTTCTTTCAGGCCTGGTCGTCATAGCCAGGCCAGCTGGCGCCTGGCAGTACATCTCTCCAGATGCACTCCCTTCCTACGATCTTTCTGATAGCTGCAAAGCTGCTTTGGTGGTCGACCTCAACTGTCCTTCACAAGTAGCCAGCTTCTTCGAGAGGGAGCCTGTTCCGCTTGCCTCTTTGGAGGAGGCATGTACTGATGCTTGCCGCACTTCACTAGCCAATTTTGAGGCCAAGTTGAAGACAGAGTGCGGCGAGAAAGATGTTGTTGAGTATGAGCTTGGTAGTGATCCTGTTCATATCTCCATCATAGCAACGGATATCTACTATCACTTCACCAGGACTTGCATCAAGGATGGGAACAGATGGTGCAATGTCTGGGCTTTTGAGAACTCTCCTGACAAGACCTCTGGTCAAGGTAAGACAACTCCCGTGATGAGATGTGGTTGTGCCATTGTTCTAATATGAAACACAGCCTCCGTCACAGCCTCCGTCAACAAGTGTGACAACTGCGTTATCAAGCCCTTTCAGTTCCAGGCCGGCACCTCTTATTCAAATGGTTATGACTTGCAAGGAGCTTACTCCAGTCTAACCAAGAGCTGCTCCAAGTCCGGCTTCCCATTGGCAACTACGGTAACAGACAAGTAAGCACATCTCGTCGAAATACTACCAGAAACGTGTGCTGAGCTAACGTGATTAATAGGACACCAACCACCACAGTTCCAACAGCGCCTTGCTCGGGTGTTGTTTACACTGTCAAGGCCGGGGATGATTGTCGCTCCATCTCCAAAGCTAATGGTGTTTCCACGTCCTGGATGCTGTACGACAACGGGTTGAAGGCTTTCTGCAAGGACTTCCCAGCTGCAGGTGGGAATATCTGCATTTTGAACAAGTGCAAGGCGTACACCGTTCAAGCCAAAGACACATGCCAGAGTATCGCCGCTGCTGCTGGTATCACCCAGGTGCAGTTGTACACATGTGAGTAGTATTTTTTCCTTCCTTACTGTTCGAATTAAGAGGACAAAATGGCTGACCTTTCATGTCCCTCCGCAAGGGAATCCTGTGCTCGGAGATTCCTGCAGCCGTTTGTCCTTGTCCGTAGGCCATACCATCTGTCTTGAGCCTCACGACGACGAAGACTACGCTCCGATCACTCGCCCGGCCACTACCCAGATACCTGTAGCCACACCGGCTCCGGTGCCCTCCAACATCGCCAGCGGTACAAACAAGAACTGTGCTCAGTTCTACTCCGTGGAGCTTGGCGACTACTGCAACCAGATCATCATGAAGTTCAGCATCTTACTCGAAGACTTTCTCTTCCTGAACAAAGGAGTCAACAAAGAGTGCACCAATCTCTACGCCAAAGAATCCTACTGTGTTTCTCCTGTAGGACCCATCAACATGTATCCTGATCATCCAGACTACATTGATCCCACCACCGTTGTTGCTGATATAAACTTCAACGACTTGCCCAACGCGACCTTCTCCGCGCCCGCCATCACCGATGTGGCCACTTACCTGCCTAAAGCTAGTGGCACGCGAAGTGACTGTCACATCTTCATGGATGGCAAGGATCTACAGTACGACATGAGCTGGGGCATGTCATTCTCGGCCTGCGCGGAACTGGCCGGGATATGGGGTATTTCCCTCGAGGAGCTGGAAAACTGGTAAGAGCCTGCCAATTATTGACATCTAGTATAGCTCAGCTACTGACACATCTGTTCAGGAACCCTTCCCTTAACACAAGCTCCCCCGACTGTGCTTTCTCAAAGGAGAAGAGCTACTGCATGGCCGCGTATCAACTTGTCAACACTTACACGGGTGAACCCGATGAGCCGACGACAACAGCCACCACCACCACTCCTGGCAATGGCATTTCCACACCTACCCCTATTCAGTCCGGTATGGTGTCCAACTGCAATAAGTTCCATATCGTTGGAAAGACAACAACCTGCCAAGGCATTGCGGACTACAATAAGATTTCCATCGCCGACTTTTACAAGTGGAACGCTGGGATCAAGTCCGACTGTTCTAACTTGGAGCTCGGTGCTTATGCTTGTGCTGGTATCATCCCATCGACATCTCAGACTGAAACAACAACAAAGCCAACGACAACTGGTAATGGCGTTTCTACACCTACGCCTATTCAGTCTGGTATGGTGTCCAACTGCAATAAGTTCCATATTGTAGGCAAGACGACAACCTGTCAGGGTATTGCGGACTACAACAAGATTTCTATCTCCGACTTTTACAAGTGGAACGCCGGGATCAAATCCGACTGTTCGAACTTGGAGTTAGGAGCTTATGCCTGTGCTGGTGTTATTGAGGCCTCTCAGCCTGTAACAACACCAAAGCCAACGACTACTGGTAACGGTATCTCCACGCCTACACCTATTCAGTCCGGCATGGTCTCGAACTGCAACAAGTTCCATGTTATAGGCAAGACAACGACATGCCAGGGCATTGTCGATTATAACAAAATCACAATGGCCAACTTCCTTAAGTGGAATACCGGAGTCAACTCAGGGTGCACCAACCTCATCCTGGGTAATTACATGTGTGTGGGGGTGATTTCAACAACCCCAGAGCCGACGACTACGGGCAATGGCATCTCCACGCCCACGCCTATCCAATCCGGCATGGTATCAAACTGTAACAAGTTCCACGTCGTGGGAAAGACAACGACTTGCCAAGGCATTGTCGATTATAACAAAATCACAATGGCCAACTTCCTCAAGTGGAATACGGGCGTTAACTCCGGGTGCACCAACCTCGGACTGGGCAACCACATGTGTGTTGGAGTGATCGCAGGCTCAGAGCCGACGCCTACCAAGACTACTGGCGGCGTGGTGACGCCCACACCCACACAGGCAGGTATGATTCAGGGATGTACCAAGTTCCATCCTGTCAGTTCTACAACAACTTGCGAGGGTATCTTGAATTACAACAAGATCACCCTGGCGCAGTTTTACAAGTGGAATCCTGCGGTGAAGAGTGATTGTAGTAACCTTTGGAAGGATACGTACGCATGTGTTGCTGGACCTTGAGTACCTAGTTGGTAGCAATACATAGTGCCTGCTGCATTGAAGCAAATACTCTTAGAGAGTAGGGCTATCTTTATGGATGACTTTAATATATCACTTTTATTAACTAGCGTTGCCTGTGACTTAGCATGTTCGCCCCCTGTTCACATAAGTCGTGACAAATTGCACTGTGAATATTAGTAGATCTTCACGCGTCTTGGATACGAACGTTAATGATATAGCCCCCCTAAGCCCCGGAGGAACTTCCTGAAGGCTGGAACTGACCGTAATACTAGCCCGAAAGGTTATCTTGTTTCGCGTTTCCCGGACTTTTCTGGTTGTCCGACAGAGCGAGTAAAGGATGTTGAGAATAAAACCACATAGATAACCGCCTTTTTGGCTGAATATCCTAATCTTTAGATTCTTCACGACTAAACAAGTTTACTCAAAATGTCTCGATTCGTTACCGTTCCTTCACAGGCGTTACGCCAACCTACCCCCTCACCCTGGTCAAGAAAAAAACGAGATACTACTAGGACAACTATTATAGACTATCCTCCTCTAAAGATAGTAAAGAGCATATAAGGAAAAGTAAAAGATTCTTATGATATTCTTATACTATTTTATTATATTTTATATATAATTATTTATTATGTTTTTAATGAGTTAGTCAGGCTTCTACCTACGTTCTGGTGTCTCGTTTATTTCTTGGTCGACATGCCCCTTTACCCTCCGCATCAGACAGAGCGAGATCGAAGAGTTCAAGACCCTGTTGAGCTTATCCAAGGTTGGGCCTCAAACATGGGAAAACAGCCAAAAATGACCTCGGCTTGTCTAGAGAGTGGCTCCTAGATGCCAAAGACATCTGGCTAAATGAGTTCCAGTGGCGAACGCACTAGGAACGAATCAATTTGTTCCCCAACTTCCGTACCACCGTCGAAGATCCTATTCATGGAGAAATGAGTGTTCACTTTATAGCGCTTTTCTCAGTTAACTCAGAAGCTATACCCATCATCTTTATCCATAGGTGGCCAGGTACGTTGGGGGAATGTGTTTATCTTATTCCACCACTGAACGCCCGGGTCAATTAGGATCCTTCATGGAGTTTATTCCCATACTGGAACTCCTTAAAGCTAAATAAACACCCGAGAGTCTCCCGTATCACATCATCATTCTTTCTCTCCCTGGCTACACGCTCCCTTCCGGTCTACCGCCAGAATGAGATTTCAGCAACGAAGACAGCGCTCGTATCATGACATGAACCAGCTCATGATCGACTTGGGATTTGGTGAAACGGGTTCCATCGCGCAAGGAGGCGATGTCGGCAGTGTACTTGCCCGCAGAATGAGCATCCATGATGAGGAATGCAAAGCAGTCCACTGTAAGAGATGTGGAAATGACGGTGACAAAGAGGAAGAGATTGTAGCTCAGACCATGAAGAAATATGGAAATGTGGTTATCAGCTATAGCTGGGGCCTAGTGTTGGACTCTCGCATGAGTTGGGGACTCTTGACCGACTTTGGTTTTGGGCGTCTGTACTCGCCATCTTCTGGCTCAGTTATCCCATCATGGGCAGGGCCTCAACTATAATAAAGAACACATTTCCAATACATCATAG
>JABCKD010000334.1:0-23632 GCA_013186415.1 Fusarium sp. NRRL 66088
GTGGGAAAGTGGCCAGGGCTGGGGGAGACGGGCAGGTGCGACGAGTGGAGGAGGGCTGCGGGTACACGACACGAGGAAGGTACTCGAGGGTGATGGTGATTAGCAGCAGTGTCTCCACGATGCGGTCAAGGAACTGAGGTACCGTCCACCGCTGAATGGGTATCAGATACCTGGAAGCTCCAAGAGAGCTGTGTGCGTTGTGGATTCCCTCCCGCTTGGTGGTCCCGGCACACCTGAGGCTGCTTCCTGCCTGGGGGGGAGTTCTCGATCACTTGAAGTCACGAATGGCAGGAACGTACCTAGAGACGAGGTGAGGTGAGGCGAGGCGGTCGCTTCAGGGAGGTTGTCGATGATTCAGAGACGTAGAGTGTAGCGGAGGAGGAGAGTTGAACAGAAGACGGTCTCTTGATTTGTTTTTGGACTGGTTAAAGGCTTTGAATTTGTGCCAGTTCATGTAGGTATTAGGGCCTGGCGTGTGGGTGTGCGGGCCTGCATGTGCGTCACGACCTTGTGTATCGGTCAGGTCTGTGGCATTGTAGATGGACATCTGTCATTCAAAAGTTTAACATGAATAGGGGAGCGTTTGAGTGACTCGTGACATTGAAGTATACATTGTCATCTATAGGAACACCAACACCGCCTGTGGGAACGAACAGCAAACAAGCTGCGCAATGCTATTGTAGTTGACCGCTGGTTTAACGTCGTTCTGAGATGGGACACCTGTGGGGGGGCGTGTTGTTGACAGGCTTGGCACCTCAGCTGTCCTTCCGGCGTGTGTCATCCGTCACCAGCCATCACGACATCAACAGCAAACGGTTGCCGTGCCGTTCTGCACCGCTCTGTGCCTGTGATGCAGGTCTTGCCTGGGCATCCATCCATTCATTGTTTGACTTACACGGGGCCGAAGAACAGTCGTCAGTCAACCTCGCTCGCCTGTCCTGTCCCGCAACTCACATTTGATGCGTTTATGCACGTCACGGGCAGCTACTCCAATTACAGCAAGTCTGTTTTCACCTTTATTTGGAAACCTGGCCTCAGGGCTGCCTCATTGGGAAACGAGAGAAATGCAAACGCGTGGACACCGTTGGCATGGAGAAAGTACTACATACGGACAGACAGAAGACAACAGCAAAATGCATGATATCGTTACAATACTCCTGACTGGGCGCCTGAAGGGCCGAAATTGCTTCTCGTCCTGGATAATTTCACAGCTGATTGAATCTCCCGTATCTCTAGACGTTGTCCCCCCTGACAAGGCCGGTTCGCCCTCCCCGACACCGACCCCGATGAATAGGGGCGCCCCAGGACCTTAATGGGAGCTTCCCTCCCACCAATGGCTAAACGAGATGAGTGAGCTGCTATTCTTGCACACCCACGCCCATGCCCGACAGCTCGGATGCAACGGGCTAGGATAGGTAAGTAGGATGCCAGGTCCCGGGAAAAGAAAAGCCAAGTCCTCGAGGCAGTAAAAAGCTCCACCGGCGACTCGGGGGAACGAGGCTTCTAGAACTCGGCCGCTGTCAGTGCAGTTAGCACCCCCTGTGGCTTGCCTTGCACTTTTCAAGGGCTCCGGGGCCCTGGCCAAACCGGCATCATGGAACAAACCGTCCCCTTCTGTGGCGCCTCCACTTACCATGGGATTTCCGGGGATTAAAGAAGCGGATGGAGTGCATGAGGCTCTCTAATCATGATAGGAAATGGGGTTGGATGGGATCAGGTGAAATGCGGTCTGCTAATACCTACACCGCAAACAGAGACCAGTTATGGACCTGGGGCCCTTGGTTGTAATTTCACCAAACGACTGATTCTACTGACCGAGTCTGTTCAAACTCGAAGCACGATTGCTTTTCACAGCACAATTCTTAGAACAATACACTCCTTCCACCAACATTGTCAATGTGCAACAAACAGTGGCTGATTCATCAAGCTTTGCCGAGCAGCAAGCCCGATTGATAAGATCCCGTCCCGAGAGGCGCAGACAGACCCGACGCAGGTCTCTTCTCCCACACACACGGGCGCCCCGCCATCGGACATGGAACTAAACGGGCGCTAACCTTCAATCTTTCAACTGCGAAAGCGGACCCCCTGCTTTCCCCCCCATTCCTTCAACTCGAGTCGAGTCCAAGTCTCAAGCAGCAGAAGCGAAGCAGCAGTTCGTCATGGCCGTTCAGGACAGGACCGTGCTCATCCTCTACGGGTCAGAGACTGGCAATGCTCAGGACATGGCTGAGGAGCTCGGGCGAGTCTGCCAGAGGCTCCACTTCAAGAGCCGAGTTGAAGAGCTGGACGCAGTAGATCTGGTAGGTCGCCTCGCCATAAGCAGCACCCAGCATCCTAGTCAGTCACTGACGGATATCTCGTTATGTAGAATGCCCTCTTGCAGCATAGGTTTGTGATATTCGTCATATCAACCACCGGTCAGGGTGATATGCCACACAACTCTCTCCTATTCTGGAAGAGACTGCTGCGCAAGAAGCTTCCCCCAGGATGTCTGTCTTCTGTTCAGTACACGACCTTTGGTCTGGGCGATAGCACTTATCTTAAGTTTGTGTCCCCGTTAATACTATTTTGTGACACCGACTTACATGTCTCAGGTTCAACTGGGCGGCCCGCAAACTAAACAGGCGATTGGAACAGCTTGGCGCTACTACTTTCATTGAATCCTTTGAGGCTGATGAACAGTTTCCCGATGGGTGAGTTGACTTATTGAAACTTCTCTTACACATATTTCATTAACGCTGTTTAGAATTGACGGCAGTTTTGTTCGCTGGTCCGAAACCCTCTCCAAACACCTCCTGGAGCATCACCCTCCACCGTTTGGTCTCAAGCCTATCCCCGACAATGTCATTCTCCCTCCTAAGTGGTCTCTTAAGAGTGCCTTGGAAAATAGCCAAGTTGTCAACGGCCACTCTTCTCCCCAACTCTCAGAGTTACCTCCCGCCTCACTTCTCCCCATCCCCAACGGCTGGACCGCCACCCTAGCCGACAACGTCAGGTTCACGCCCGAAACGCACTGGCAGGATGTTCGACTCGTCTCCTTTGACATACCCAAGCGGGATGGAGTCAAGCTTCAATGTAATCCAGGGGATTGCCTCACCATCTACCCCAAGAACTTCCCTCAGGACGCTCAGAAACTCATCACCCTCATGGGCTGGGATGACATCGCTGACAAGCCCCTTGACCTATCCCTCTGCGACTCTCTCCCACAGAACCTCTACATAGACCCCAAGTGCACACTAAGGGAGATTATTCTCAACAATATCGACTTCACCGCCATCCCCCGGAGGTCTTTCCTAAAGAGCATGTCCTACTTCTCCACCAACCCCGACCACAAGGAGCGTCTCCTCGAGTTCACCATGACTGAGTATCTCGACGAATACTTTGACTACGCCACACGGTCCAGGCGGTCGATCCTTGAGGTCCTTGAAGAGTTCACGTCGGTCAAGCTACCGGCCGAGCGTGTCCTCGACATCTTCCCTCTTATCCGCGGCCGAGACTTTAGCATCGCCAACGGCGGTGTGAAACTGAACCATCCGACAGATGAGAACGCTACTCGCGTCGAGCTCCTCGTTGCCCTGGTCAAGTACCGCACAATTCTCCGCAAACCTCGCCAAGGCCTCTGCTCTCGCTACCTGGAGAACCTCCCTGCAGGCTCCTCTTTAACTGTCACCCATAAGCCTGTCCTCTCCCCCATCCACGGTCCGCAAAACGCCCAGCGTCCCCTTGTCGCCATAGCTACTGGAACCGGCCTCGCCCCCATCCGAGCTCTCATCCATGAGCGCTTGACTCACCCTTCGCGAGCGCCCATGCACCTCTTCTTTGGCAACCGAAACCGCAATTCTGACTACTTCTTCCATGATGAATGGGACGCTGCAGTGCGTGATGGGAACCTCGACGTGTTTCTCGCCTTCTCGCGAGATCAGCGAACCAAAATTTACGTGCAGGACCGACTACGTGAGGAGGCAAAGCGTCTGGAGGGGCCGATATTGGATAATGGCATCTTTTGCGTCTGTGGCGGCTCAACCAAGATGGCAGATGCAGCAAAGAGAGCCGTCTTTGAGCCCTTCTCAGAGGGCGCGGAGGACGCCGAGGAACGCAAAAGGGTGTTGTCCTCGTTAACGTGGTGGCAAGAGATATGGTAGATGATGATGGATAACGAACGATAGACGATAGATATGACCTTTTTTTGCATATGGACATACCAGTCTTGAATAGAAGGCTAAACTATCACATCATTCTATTTGATATCATATTAAAAACATGCGCTCGCTCATACATATAAACATAGGGAATGACCACAGGTAACCACCAGAGGCACCCGTACCTTTTTCGAATAACAGTTCCAGAATGCCCACAGACGCCGGAGCTCAAACCCAAATCTATGACCCAGCCCATGAGTACAACCCAGTACCACCCAATGCAAAAATTCCAGATCATAGCTCCAGGCTATATTGTTAGACATCCACTTCAAGATATCATCGCTCTTCTTCCCAGCTGTACCTCCTTTCAGCCAGCTGCGGGACGTGGACCAGCTCATTGCCCCCATCGATGCGTTCTTGGCTATGAGGCGTGTCTGGTTCAGCCGTCTGATTCATGCCTGACAAACGCATAGACTGTGCCTGAGTAGATGGCCCATTCGTCGTTGGGCTCAATCGCCCAGTCAGTGCTCCTTGCCTTCGTTCCTCCTCCTCCTCCACTGTAAAGTTGCTACCTAAGCTATCCACAGTGCCCTCGTCATCCGGTGTAGCGTTGATAACATCATCAGCCTGATGGCTTTGATCTAATGTGATTCGAGGCGTGTCGTGTCTGGAAAAGCGAACATTCCCGGGCAACGGCCCTAGGAACACTACCTTGGACGGGTCGATCGGTGTCCTTTGCACCGTTTGAGCTCGCGGCACATTCAATGATGTGTTTGACGCCGAGAATGATTCAACTCCTGAATTGGGCCGCCTCGTTGTCGTGGAACCATTGGTCTGGCCATCTGAAGACGGGGGGAAGGGCGAGTTTGGTGTTGAGTTGCTCCCGTCGTGAGTAGGTGAGACGGGATAGTTGGCCGTCATCGGAGAGGCTACGAGGACAGGGCGGCCAGCTGCGTCGAACCCAGGAGTCATGGGAGATGGCAGGGGTATTGAGTTTGAATTTGGGTTGCCCTCTGGAGCCGTTCCTGTCGAAGGAGTTGGCGAGCGTTGCAACGCACGCGGCTGAGTGTTTGCTGGGTTTGGTTGGTAGATGGCCTTCTCTGGAGGCAACACGGTTCCGTCGGCAGGAGGTGTATACGCCGGGACAGGACCTTGTAGCTGTTTATCAAGCTTCCGCCTTGCCACCTCATATGCGGATATGCCTTGCGAGCTGTCCGTACCGAATTCCGTGTCTCCATTCCATGAGGTGCCGTCATCTCCGTCAAGTTCCGCCGGTGGTATCGGAGCTGGCATCTCGTATATCTGTGTGTTGGGGGCTTCGGATATCTTTTCGTTCTCCTTCCCGTCCTTAGAAGTCTGGTTCTCCGAGTTACCCCGTCGAGTGAGTTTACAGAGCAGTTGCATAATAGGGGACCTCGGAGATCGAGCCACCGGGTTGGGAGTCAAGTCCTTGTCGTCTTCTGAGGAGGTGGCGCTTTTAGCAGAACCCTTTCGTTTGCGACGATAACATAGCCATCCCACCAAAGCCGCCACGCAGGCCACAACCGCCCCAGAGCCAACTCCAATTCCTGCAATCGCACCCTTTGAAAGTCCATTTCGCGAGTTACCTGAGAAAGGCGGTGGGTACGGACTGTTATCGGGTTGCTCAATGGCGACCAAACCGGTTTCAGAGGATGAGTCTTCGGGGAAGAGGGCCTGATGTATGGAAAAGATTCCCTCGTCGTACTTAGTGATGAGATATGACTCCTGCAAGAATGACCGGCCAAGGATATAAGTGGTATTGTTATGCGCCTTCCGAAGCATGAAATAAGGGACAGCGGGTTCGCCGTACTTGATCGTCTCTTCCATGAAAGGGTACTGAAGAAGGCTGACCAAAGACCTCAATGGCAATGTAATGTTGACAACGCCAGAAACATCGTAAGGGTCGCCAAAGTTGTCGTTGTTGTCAAAGCTGGACAGTACAAAGGTGAGAGACAACGTCTCAGCCTTCGAGTACTCGCGGTACTGCTCGTTGCTAATCAGGTAAAGGTCAAAGGTACTGTTATATGTCAGGTTAAGTGCCGCCGCGAACTGATCGCAGACATCATCTGGCAGCCATAGATATGGGGTGCTGCTATCGAAAATGGCATCAAATGACGTTTCCCATTCTGAGAGCATCATAGATTGTGAACCCCAGCTATCCGGGGCAACACCGCCCTTGGCGGGCATGATCTCGATACCACGAACGAGGGTTCGCTCCATACTATCGGGTTGAGACAAGGTGAAGTCGGCATTGTGCGATTTGAATCTCGATGGCTCATAGCCCCCGAGTGTCAACGAGACGGGAGCATTTCCTGTCCAGTTAGCCTCTAGAGTCAACAGATGAAGAGCATGTAATGCATACTATAATGTGCACCAGCTGTGTAACCGAAGCTGTAGCTGGGAATCCAGCCATAATCCTTGACTGCCTGGGTCAGTGGCGACTCTGCAACTGTTCCGTTAAAGTTGCCCTGTGTGATTCCCAAACCGAAGAGTCCATTGAGATAGCTGGTGGTGTTGACGGCAGCCATGAGAACCCCATCCATTGAGTATGGCTCCGAGCTGGTAGAACTTTGCGTGGTGATTCGGTCGCGGCCATACTCGCCGTTTCCCCCGTATCCGAGGTAACTAAGTCCCAGCTCCCAGGTTCCCAGTGATTCCCAGTCGGTGGATTCCTCGGGTTCATAGATGCCGCCCCGGGCAGCACTACAATGAGGTTCCCCTATGGAATTGTTAGCATGATAATGTCGTCGGAGTTTAGCCCATGCCAAGTTTTCTTTGTCCCAATCAAACTGGGGAGAAAAGAAGCGTCGGGGTAACCGTGGGCTGGGCAGACATACGAGGTAAACATCCTCCTGATCCAACAGCCCAAAATTCAGAGAGAGCCGTGCTCACAAGAACATCGACGGCCTGTGAGTTTGAGCCCAGTGAAAAGGAAATAGTTGACCAATTTCCATCGATTCCTTTCCTGGTTGAGAAGGTCAGACGCTGATGTCGAGTGAAGCTGGCAGGGGACTTGCCATCGACTGGGAGACAATAGGAGCGGCGCTGGATCACTGGCTTGAGTTCCAGCCACGAACAGGAGAGATGATCCAAGGATAACTGTCCACATCTTGAGGCCGACTGTCACGATGTGAACTTTCGATGTCGTCAACCTCAACGGCGAGGCTTTTCCTCGTCCACGGGCAGGCAGGCATTCACTTCAAATCTCTGGGTGGGCAACGGCAATGATGTGACGGCGACCGCAACGCGCTGTCGGGAGGGGCCCGTTTCACGCCGATTTAGGTCCGCATGCAGGATCGAAGGGTCTGGCCATGGGCCTCTTAAAGGTCCAGAGTCGCCGTCTATACGTTGAGGCAAGAGAGCGGGGGTGGGAGGTGATTCAGGCGGCCCTCATGAGATAGGGACATCGGTTTTTCTGCGCGAGATGGTAAAGTGAGACGACCGAGGGAGCCAAAAAGTTCGACGCGCCACTCCCTGAAAAGCCACAGGGAGCAGAGTTGCTGCACCGCAGGTTGGCCTGTCCTGGCTTACAGGGCCTCAAATGTCTTGGGTCTTGTGGCGGGAGAAGCGGAGCCCAGTCGTCACCCTGACTCGCCGACGCCGAGCTGGGCCTGTCCAAGTTGCAAGGATACCCACCACCGACACATGGTCCTCCGCTTCTAGTGGATTTCGGTTCAAGCTGAGAGAAGGAAATGGCCTTACAAGCATCTATCACAGGGAACGGAGCCCTTGATCATCAGACTCCCCGGCCTCTTCAGCCTTGGGGCTGAGAGGATGCATGGTGCTTGATGAAGAAGCATGGGGAGGATCTCCGGACCGCATTCTAGATGCTGTCTGTCGTGGGGCAAAAGAGAGTTGGAGAAAGAAGGCGGCTCGCGTGAGAGAAAAGGGTCCAAGGCGGCAGGCAATCTCCAGGAATGTATCGAACTGCAGAGATGAAGAGAAGCAAAATTCTTGGTCCGCAAGCTTCATTCTCGTCGGTCAACTTCTCAGCTCCAAATTTCGGGCTTGATCAATAGTCTTAGATGGTCCGACATGAAATGCAACAACTCCCGAGGCCCTCACCCGAGTCCTTCTTCGCCACCAATGTAGCTGAAAAGTTCCTTCCGTAGCGCAGAGATCAAAGACGGTGAATATTGAAGCCCCGGAATGAGATCATTGGAGACGAGTAGTTGGAAGAGCCAGTATCCGCAGCCAACACCCGTAATTTTAGCCTAGTCCAACCTCAACCCCTGAAGAAGTTGTGCCTCGAACCTCCCGCGTAGAATATCGATCTGTGCGATAATAAGACGATAGCCGGGAATCGGAGGTCCAGGTCCAGCGGATACACATGCACATATCCCGGGCATTGAAGTTGCCCCCGTGATTCGAGAGCTGCTGTCGACGGGCTCGAGTCACGGAATCAACCAACAAGGCAACTGGTGGTGGTGAGCCATCATCTCACGACTCCACAACACCTGAGGATCGGCAGTCGACGCTAATAATTCGCTAAGATTCATCTCCCCTTTCTTGCTTAAGGGAGGATTCTGTCGACATTAGCCTCAAGTGCGTGCGTTGCGTTGGTCGCGCTTGTTTTCAAGTCCTGATCTGATTTTGATGCTCAGTTAATCAGACAACGGCAGTTCCTTTCAGCCACGCAAAACAGATGCCCTGATTTCCGAGCTGAGTGTCTTGAACACTGTTCCACGGGCTGGATGTATTGAACTTTTGAGTGACAGCGATGCAGTCTTGGTGAACATTGTCTATCCGCTCCGTTGTTAGTTGGAGCTTACGTGTGCTCCCTCCTTAGCAAAAGCCAGCGTGCCTGAACGGTCCGATGAGGCAGAGCGAATGATATTTCAGATGATGAGGAGAATGCTCTAGCCAAGAGATCAAAAAGGCTGAGTGAGGGAGGTGTTGGTTTGCCAAGGAGGATCTCCCTGGTCCAATAACTGGGCTGGTCGGACCCAGGAGTTGGGATGTGGAGCCGGAGAGAAGGTTGAACATGGCTTTCGGAGCAATTGAACCATTGAATCATGTCGTCCAGGTCTGATTAACATATCGGAGGGCTTCACCCACGCGGGTTGCACGCTCCCGCAGCACCTCTGCTCTAGACCAATCCATCATGTCTCTCTGTGGGTGTCCTCCGACCGACCGCAATGATGCGCCGCTGGTGCTGATGTCGGTGTGTGGGTGACACATCCCGAGAGAATGAACACTCTCGGCCTCCATGGCAGGATGAAACAGTGCAAGGAGGCCCCGGCTCCAGCGACAGGACGGCCCCAGTTCCTTTGCGGTAGTAGCCCCAGTCGCTTGGTGTGGGCGGGATCGCATTGTCGCCTGTGCCGTGGCCGATGTGAACCCATGCCAGGCTGCGCTAGAGCTTGGCCGTTCAATCGGTGGTGGGTTGGGACAGTAGCGTGCCGGCTGGTTCATTAACGTTCAGGCCCTCGCCGTCTTCTGACTGCTCTGGTTCTGGCTCTGGTTCATCTTTCCATGCTCTCTCGACGACGTCAAGACCAGACTTGGTCAGACCTCGTTCGGCCACTGCAGAGATCAGCCTGTTGATGTCGAGACGAATACCTACATCTTCAGACCCGGCCTCATCACTCGCTTAAGAGGCCTGCCTGTCGTTCGTTCGTTCGTTTTCGATTCGATGGCTCACTTGCGCCTGACGTGCTAGGCGAAAAGATCCAGCATGCATCTACTCACGGTCGCGTTGCTCTCGATCGCAGCGCTCATGCACTCCGCCGATGGAATTGTCGTGCGTCGAGGTGAGTTTTATTATGATGGAGAAGGGGAATACGAATTCATACTAAAAAATCGCCCTTAGACGTCGTGAACCGTGAGGCGGCACCTGCGCGCTTCCCCTTAATCAACAGCACTACAGTCGCGACTTCCTCAGGCGACACTACCACTCGCTTACTTACACCATCAACCTCGGCACTGAAAACCACCACTTCTACTTCTACTTCTACTTCCATTTCCACTTCCAGGTCACGGGCATCTTCTTTCATCTCCAGCTTCACCACTGAAGCTGCCAAGCCAGTTCCTGTTCCTGGCAAAGATGTTGTTACGGCTGGACAGAAGGACCAGGCTGAATCTTCTTCTGTTCCGTTGGCACAGCCTCCCATCGGCAGCAAGATTGTTAGTGTGCCCAACGATCACTCATTTTCGGAGCATCATGCAGCTTCATTCACTGCAATTAAAGCCAAAGCTCCCCCTTCAGCAGCCAACCAGGCCCCAGATACAGGGGCATCTCCCGATAATTCCAGGGGTTCAGCGAATAAGGCCAGGCCTCAACAAGCGTCTGACCACTCTCTTCCCACCACAGTTGTCAACAATGCCAGGCCTGCGCCTTCAGCGGCCTCAACGGCCTCAGCACCCTCACGAGGCGGGGTGAGGACTAAATACGCTCCTGGTCACTCATTCCCGACCACATGGGCTCTCAACAAGACCAGATCGTTCACTTCGAGCAGACATGAACAACACAGTACCACCATAACTTTCAAGGGGAACGGCACCCTCACTGAGCTCCCTGAAATCTCCTCGACGCCTTGCACCACCCTAGGAGAGGATGAGCCCCTCACCGTCTTCTCTATCATCTATACAGCTACGACCACCTTGTACGGCAACTACAGTGACTACACGGCACCTTATCCTGCCATCAACACCCCCAACTACTGTCCCAGCAGTTCTGAGGTGCTTGGCGGGGAAGAACCTGAACCTACCTCTGCCCCCAAGCCTGGACAACCACCACCACCAGAACCATCGGAAGGGTTCGGTGTAACCACCAAGCGACCTGGACAGCCAGTGGAAACCTTTTCATCCTCTAGGAGGACTGTCACTTTCGTCACAACTGACAAGAATCCTGCCGTCGTTGTTACCTCAAAACCACCTCCACGCTTCAACCGGCCCACTCAGGGAGTCAATGGGCTCCCGGTAAGTAGGAAACAGATGGCCCGTCCTTCGAATATGCCTCAAGGTTCAGACCATGGCCAACCTGGGGGGGACAACCAAGACGAGAGACCTCGGCCACGGCCTGGGTCACAGCCACAACAACGGCCTGAATCACAGTCTCAACCTCAACCACAACCACAACCGCAGGTAGGGTCACCAAGAACCTTCAGTGTGACTGCCAGAGGTCCAGAAGTCATTATCAACGACCACACCTTTTCAGATCTAAAGCCAGGCCAAACAACAACAGCGACAGCAGACCATGGGACATTCACTATTTTCCCCTCCGAGGTTGTTGGTGAAGGGGTAACAGTCAAGAAACCACAGCCTTTGGGGAGTGTCGTCTCAGCTGCCACTCCTACCAAGGCCACCATCGGAGGAGTGCCCGTTGTTGTTTCGGGGACAGAGGCTGTCGTCGGCAGCACGACATTCAAGCTCCCTTTTGTCGGTATGTCGACGAGGATCGAGGTTCCTGTGGCTGGTGCCACTGCAAGAGTGGAGGAACGGCCAGTCTCTATCGTGCCAGGTACAATCGTGGTGGACGACGAGACTCTCACCTACCGCGCAGTCGGTGCACCTCAGACGGATGTTATTATCCAGGGAGGCGAAATGGTTACTGCATCCGGGGTGTCTGTCTACGTCTTTCATTCTACAACCCTGACATACGGACCAAGCGTGCCACAGACGACCCAGGTCGTCGACGACGACACCATTACCATTGGGCCTTCCGGTATTGTTGTCGAGGGAACCACTCTTGGTGGTGCTAGTGCCAAAGCCACCGATACCAAATATCAAATCGTGGGCGGTGCCACCATCACAAAGGTCAGCCCTTCGTGGGTAATCATTGATGGGACAACCTTCACAGCTGGGCCTGGCGCCAAGAGTACCACGAAAGTCATTGGCGGCGAGACCGTCACCATCGGCCCCAGTGGCATCGCCATTTCTACACTCACAGTCCGATACCCATTTGGAGCTTCAACTGTGACTACGATCAAAGCCACGGCAACAGGAACAGACAGCCTACCTACGGAGACGGGAAATGCCAACGAGAAGGCGAAGAAGAAGGGCAGCAGCAAAGACGAGGAGGAAGATAAAGACGATGAGGACGACGAAAATGATGATGAGAAGGACAAGAGTAAGGACAAAGACAAAGGGAAGGGGAAGGGCGATGATAACGGTGCGGCTTCTCTACGGTTTGGCCTCACTGGGGGAATGACTGGATTCTGCATAGCGATTGGCGTTTGGACTTGGATTTGGATTTGGGTTTAATATGGGCCAAAATGGCTTGGATGGGTGGCATCTTGAATGGAAACCCAGGTTAAGGGGCACATGTCAGGGATACTACGGATGGTACGGGAAAGACTGGCTCTGGTTAGGCATGTAGGTTTACGACATGACGAATACCTGGCAACGGACGGGGCTCTTTGAAATACGAGTCATAAGCACATGGAAACTGCAGGATGCGGCATATTGTATTGTACCATAGTAATGTATTATCTTGAGACTTGAACCGAGATCATATTGGACCACGATAGCATCCTATCATCATGTTACCTTGATTGAGCTGACATTCCCCTACCTATTCATAGCCCAAACACAAACTTTGAATCATCCAGTCCGAGCCGTCCCGAGGCATTCTTTGTCCTCGAGTGTGCCTGGCAGGAATGGTCGACACGAGGATACGAGCGGGGGCGTTCCCGGCATGACGACGCGTCACGGCTGGTGATTTGAGGCTGCTCTCGTTTGGTGCTGACAGGGGGGACAAGGTTTCAGCTGTCTGCGATCGTGATGGTGGTTGTTTCGACGTCAGTGTTGGTGTGTGTGTGTGTGAGTTGTCAACAGAAGATCACATGTCACTAATAAAAACAAGGAGACTGTGAAACTGACTGTTGCGATGGTCCAGGTAAAATGTATAACTATGGTTCTAAAGGGTGCCATGGCTAGGCTGAGAAGTAAAATAAGATAATCGAATGCTTGCAAAAGAGTCCAATGGAATGGGTATCAGACTCGTCGGCAGCAAGAAGTAAAAAAGGTTGAAACGCAAACGCAAGCACACACAGATCTCTCGGCGAGCCATCACCACCTCTGCACCCCTTTTCCCTTCCCAACGCCCTCCGTCTCCAGAGGCGGGAACTCCTCGAACTGAACGCCAAGACCGACGTCGGAGGAAGCATGACCCGAATCCTCCATGCTGAGCTTGAGGGCAAGTTCAAGGTCATAGTCGCGCGGCTCAGCCAGGCTGGATGAGCCCGTCTTGGACGCACCTGGCGAGCTGAGTCCCGAGTGTTTACCCTTCTTGCCTGGCTTGGCCTTGTACGTGAGGGAGAATTCGTAGTCGCCCGAGCTCATTGCCGGTGGTGAGTGGCCATTCTCATTGACGCCCTCCATGAGCGAGAGACGAATGGCCTGCTGGATCTGCTGCTCATAGTCGTCCTCATTGTGGGTTCGACGAGAATCCTCCCCAGGGGCTGTGGGAGGAGTCATCTCAGTAATGCTCGGCTCGGGGGTGATGGTATCAATAGTGGTCTCGCTCAAGGTCGACGCAGTATCAAGACTGGCATCGGCAGCCGAGTCGCTTGTTCGTCGTTGTTCCTCGAGGAAAGCCTCTTCAGAGACCATCTGGGCGTACCGCAGAGCCTCTTCCTCTGTGAGGTCACCAAGGGCGCCGACACCGAAACGATTTTGCAAGCGTGCCCGCTCCTTGGCCTTTTGTTCATTCTCGAGTCGTAGCTCAGCCTCCTCAGCAGCGATGAAGTCAGTAACGACTCCGCCTTGGCGGCGACTAGCCAGACGACCATGAACGTCAGAATGCCTCAGGCGGCGCTTGCGTCCCATAGTATGGGCCGCAGAGCTATACGCCCAGTATCTTAAGAAAGCGCCAAAGGAAACAACGCCTCGAAGGATTGTTGGATCAGGGTCAAGATAGATGGCGCCAACCGCAGAGTAGCTCGACTCGCGAAGAGAGGGATTCATTGTCATCATGTGTCGAGGAACTCGACCATTCGACCTCGCGTTGAGAGTACGGACAGGTTCGAGCGTGGAGGCCAGGGGATCCCAAGCCTGGACAAGCCCGTCGCTTCCGCCATGGACAACATACAACGCTGTAAGTGCCACACAGGAGACTTCGGGGGACTCAGTCTGAATCTGCCGAACTGGGTCAATGCCTGTACCCTTGGTGTTGTCTCTGGCATTCCACACAAGAACAGCGCCAGTGTCGGTTCCAATGGCAAAGAGTCGAGACCTGCGACCTGGAATTTCTTCCTCGGCTGTATAGAGGGGGTCTTCGGTGAGTGTGAGAACCGAAGTATTGGAACGATCCAGGCCAACGCTGGTGAGTGTAGCATGGAAGTGGCCTTTCAGGTTCATTGGGCAGCTATCCCACTCATGGAGATGTAACAGTGAGTCCGGCGACGATGCAGGAGCAGGAGAAGCAAGTCCTGGTGATTCTTGCTCAGGAGTCCCAGTGGTCTCTCCTGGCGCTGTTCCGAAGAGTGACGATTGACTAGCAACAGGAGCCGCGGGAGGGGCCGGCGCCAGGATGACGGAGGACGACTGAGCTTCCTGAGAAACCAGAGATCGAGTATAGCGTTGAATGTTTGCGGGACGGCCTTCAGCTAGGCCGCAGTCGATCACAAAGATGCTCTCACCTGCGCCTTGGCCGTCGTCGCTTGCAAAATCAACTTCCATCTTGCGCTGCATGTCCCATCCCTCGCAGACCTTCCGGAAGTGAGCCGGCTTGTGGCGAAGAAACTTCTCAATCTCCCGAGCTTCAGCAGTCAGCTGACTCTTGCTCAAGTTCATCGAGTTGGAAGGTGATCTAGGCGAATATGCTCCTCTAATGGCATTCTTGTCCAAATCATCTGGGCGAGCGACGCGTCGCGTAGAGTCGAGGAGGTGCCAGTAGACTGAACGTCCAGCATACCAAGCGTTCTTGGTAATGTCCTCGCTCTTTGCCTGGTTCTGCGCGCTGGGCGTCTCGGTCAGGTAGTAGACTTCGCCGAGGGCATTTAGGGCGACTGCAAAGATTCTTCCAGCTGTCTTTCGCTTCTGGCTGTAATTATCATCAACCTTGAGGGAAATGATGGGAACACCAGGGCTAAGAACCCATCGAGCGGTGATTTCTCCGGCCTGATACCGCTGCGGGCCAGAATCACCAACAATAGCATAGGATGATACGACACCAAGGGTTGAGCCAGTAAGCATCCCGATCATCGAATTGGTATTTGCAGGCACAGCCTGCGACTTGGACAGCCAGACGCTGCAAATGGCTTCAGACATTTCTGGGATCTTGGGGATATCAGGGTAGGTATCCACGACACCAGAATCGCCACCAAGATACCGTCCACGGTTCTCGTTGGTGCTGCGGAAGTAGGCACGGCCTCCTGGGAAACCTTCGCCGGTGAGCAGACCGTAAGGCTGGCTCACATCAAGAACATTGGGGGTGGCAGCAGGGCCTTCTCCCAGGCCAAAGGGCACCAAGTTCGGGACAACCTCGTCAAGCTGCATTGAGCTGAAAGGATCCACGAATCCCCATTTCTCGATTCTTCCGTTGGTGGGATCGCTAATTGATGCGACTCCTAGATCTGCGGCTCCATGGATGGCTCGCGGCGGCTTCTTCCCGTTGGTAAAGACAGCGTGGAGGCTGGACACGAGCCAGGGCAGCTTCGAATTAAAAGTCAAAACTGCGCTGGTTTTCTTTCCAGAGCGAACAGATGCGCCAATACCACCAGAGGCAGCTGAAGCACCAGGCTTACCGCGCGCAAGACTTCTCATCAGGCGCGTACGGAGCAGGTACTCCTTTCTCCAAGATGCCATGGGCGTGAGACGAGCAAAGTATCGAGACTCGGACTGGATCAAGTCTTGTGAACTATGAGCCCAGATATCCACGTTTGTCTTGACTTCGAGCGCCTCGTGTCCTGGGAAATACCGCAGAAAGGCCATTCTCCAGGCATGTGAGCTGGTGATGAGCGCATAGAAGCGCTTCGATACCAGGGCGATCGCGGCATGGGAATCGGAGTGCAAGTGCGAAAAGATGTGCGTCAAAAGCTCTATAGACGTCACATGTTAGATATTTACGCTCCATGTTATCAAAGACAAGATAACGCACCATTGGGGAAGTCTGTGAGCTGAACACCATCAGAAGGCGTCTCTGTGCGCTTGGTGACCTTGAAGCCCAGGGCTTTCTTAGGGGTCGGTGGAGTCATTGCACTCTCATACTCGGAGATGCGCTGGCCGGGAGCTGGAAGTCGACCGGCCGAGCCATGACTGAGACTCAGTCGGCGTAGCTCTTCATCGAGCAAGTCGGCGTCGACATCATGGCCGGAGTCCCGGCGGAGGGCCGAAGCAGAGCGCGGCTCAGGACCACTCGAGTCTCGGGAGAGAGCTCGGCGGAGGCCGCGCGGGTCACGGTGAAGGAGGCCATGCTGGGAGGAAGAGGTGCAAAAGGGATTGTCCTGGTGAGTCAGAGGTTCTGGATTCTCGGGAGGCTCTTGTTGCATATAGCTGAATGCGTGGAACTCGGGGAACAGGGGTAACGACTGTGCAGGGAGTGTTTGCACAGTCTGAGGCGCCGAGGCGATAGAGTTGAAGTCGGTGGAGAGATTGATTGGACGCTGCAAGAGTGTGTCGCTGCGAGGAGCTTGGAGTTGACGACGAGGGGGAGGAGTTGGTGGTGATGGTTCCAAGTTGGTCTTTTTTGCCGCGCGACGCCGCGTCGAGCTTCTTTGGTAGGGAAATTACGTTGCCGATGATGAGCCGGCTAGAGAGTCCGTAGAGGTTGTAAGGAGGGGGAACCAATAGCTGACCACAACAAAACATCGTGTTTCTCTATTTTGAAAAAGCGATCAAGTGACGATTTCTCGCGATCGATGCTATGCTTTGATCTAGAAACGTGATATTCAAGAGTTCCGGTTATTATTCTTATTCTTCTGTGGACGTTGTTGACTGGCTTGAGTTCGCCGCGTGAGTCATCGAATGGCTGTTATTGAGCCATTACTCTCCCCAGGTTAGATCCATCAATAGTGATGCCTAGAGGAAGAAGACTAGAGTCTTTAAACAGGTTCATCTCGAATACCAATACTTGGATCATTTCAGAAGCCTTACTATCAAGGTTGACTTTCATTATCCTGGAGTATTTCTCCCTATCCAGGTGAACGAGGGACTAGACTCGGGTGAAAATATCAGTCCTCTATTATCGTTAGCTTTTTATCGAGATGAGTTATTACTTCCAAAACTTACATAATGTGCTGAATGGGGGCTGATGAGATGAGATCTCCTTGGGCACTGATTCACTAAATGCATCCTGATACACCCGAGCCGAGTGACCTCAAACCCATTGACCAGGAACGATCTCAATCCCGATACAACAACGTCTTCCGAAACTCTGGCTGAGACCGAGATCCCTTCAAGTGCCTCACTGCCTCGACTTAATTTGCATGTCTCTGATCATCTGAGACTCTGCCAGCCAAGCTTGTGAGACTCCTGTTGAATGCTTCAGCCTGTGGAACCAAGTGAGTGGGCGTCAACATACCCGATACCCAGCCAGGCCTCCCTATCGAAACACCCCCCTCGATCTCAACAACCCGTGGCTTCATTCCCGATCTCAAATTCCTGCCTTGGAACATGATTCTTGCAAAAAGTCATGACTCTCTCCCAAGACCTCCTCTCCACTGTTGGGCCACCAACCCTAGACCCCGTCTGGGTGAAACGTACAGCATCACCTTTCGTATCGGCATGTCAATGACATGACAACCCCAACATTTGAGCAATATACTGCGCAAGAATCTGGAGATTTCAACGTCGTGGAACGATGCTGTGAGAGTCCCCGGGCCTCGGCCGAGATGGGTCTCTCTTTTTTCGATTTCCCACATGGCCAGGACCTGCGGGCAGCTCAACTCGCAGGATTCGGTAATGTCATGTAGTCTTGAAACAAGTGCATCGTGACCAGTCATCGAGGCATTTATCCGCTTTGTGATACAGCTTATTCATGTAATATGCCAACTGCCGGCAGATGAGCTGAACTAGGACTGAGAACAACGGCGCTCTCTGGTAGGTAGGCGAATGTGCCAGCACTTGTGAAATATGGGGAGACTGGGGTTCTGAACATGTTAATTGCGGGGATAGCTGCTCCGTAATAGATGAAAGTCTCATTCTAGCACATCCATCGACCCGAAATCACAATTGAAATCTCGTGAGCCTGTCCTAGTTTGCCTTCTCCTGTCAACACTTGTTGGCCGCGTTGCCGTCTGGACTGGCCGGGACATGGATTGAACGGGAGCCGAAGTTTCAGTGGCGCCGGCGGATCGGCGGGCCCTCCCGTCCCGCGGCGCCACTCTACGTTATCCTGACAATGAAATGGATGGAGAAAAGATGCAACTTTATCAGCATGTGTTGTTGGTTGAGCTGAAGTTTCTGACGTCTTCTGCAGGCCAGGCCGCCCGCCTCGCCTCGGTCGTCGAAAGGATGCCATCTGCCGAGATTTGTCACCATGACGATGCCGCCCAGGGAAAAGTTCTCTCTCTCTCCTGCAGTGCCCTGGCTCCGGGTCATTGGGTCATCAGCCCATCCAGCACTAGAGGCCCGCGGAAGCAAGGCGTTGCAGGCTGCGTGACAAGTCATGCTGCACCGAGCCCAAGATGGTTCTGAACCGGCTTCAACTGACTGCGGCTCCTGCAACCCATTCACTCTCGGTTGGAGCGGGAGTTGGGTAACCAGGCACGCACACTGTACTGTGTAGCACAGTACCAAACCCAGCACCCCGGCTCGTCGTCCCCACGTCCAAGGGAGGCCAACGAGAGCGTCCTGCCTTTCCAGGGATCGACCTCCGAGCAGGAGATCTGACACCCCCCTCTTCGTGTGCCCCCTCCCCGGATTGCTAGCGGTTCGCATTTCGACAAAGTTCACAAGGAACCGGTGAGCCAATGTTGTCATGGTCGCTATCAAGGGTCCCGGCCATCAGCCTCTGAAGCCGTCGAACCCGCGTCCTCTGGTTTGTCAATTTAGAAAGTGCCTGACAGCTTGGGTATGATCCCTGGGAACTCTCTGCTCGATAACGGGCGGCCGTGCGTGGAACTATCCATCAGTCCCTGCAAGCTAGCGTTGATACTTGGCTGGCGCTGGTTGCCTGCCCGCACAGCTGGGAAGCCTCCTTTCCTTTCCTTGAAATCTTTTTTTCAAGGGAATGAGTCAGGGGATCAATCTCGATGTTCAAGGCGGCGACCCGTCGCGCAGAGGGCGCCAAGGAGGAGGGCCCATGTATGCACCTCCAATTTTGCCTGACGAGACCGTCTTGAACGCCGCTGCCAGCCACGACGGGGCGGGGACCGGGACCGGGACTGTGGGCCAGGTCACCACGGCTTGTGGGCACAAGCCCTGCCTGGCGCTTGATACTTGATGTGCGTTGTCGGCGAAGAAGGGTTGGCCGAAGACAAGGCGCCTTCAATCATGATCTGATAGAACCCTGTTGCTTGCGTATCACTCGGGGGCTTGGCCTCTTCCTTCGACGAGTTTAAGTTTCTGAGTGTTGGGGCGGAAGGAGACCAAGCCGGACATGAAGGAGATGGCTGTAACTGTGAAGAGAATATTATATGAGCCGGGGATCTCGAGGGCGAGTAGTCAAAATAGAAATAGCGGAATCGGAGCACAGGGAACATGAGCGCCGATCCTGAGCAGTTTGGTATTCCTTACAAACCGTATTTTCACTTGGGATATTGTGAAGACTGTAAAATTTTAGTTGTCAAACAGGTTGAAACGTTCTAATGTTAACAACCACAAACCTGATTTGCCTTAGTTATTCAAAATGCGTGAACTAGACACACTTCACCATCGCCAGAGAGAAGATGCTTCAAGCAATGTATCCAGAAAATATGAGGTACCCTACCGTTCTAAGGAAAGTCACAGAGGGCCTCGACTCAGGACAAAGAGGTCAGTTCCCAGTGACATCTCCAAGGTGTGCTCTAACGAGTTCCCAGGGACTATAACAAAAACACATACATATATCTGGCTGGGAACACGAGACTCAAAGCATTCAATCAACGCAGCGCATGTAAACGCCACATGGCATTTTAAACAGACGCCATTCGGCGCATTGAAGATGGCGTCTGGGTTTTTGCAAGAGTCTTGGCGGGCTTCTAATAAAGACTGGTCGAAAACGTTCAGGTCAGAGGGCACAAGCCAGTAATTCTGATACAGGTGTCAACAACTAGAGGTCACCGATCAAGTAAACATTGCTGGTAAGCTACCTCTCAACGCATCCGGTGTTGACGAGGTGACCCTTCACACCCACCCACCCAGATCCTTAACGATTCAATAACGCGAAAGTGTGTTTCCTGAGCATCGTATAACCTAACCGCCATTCCCGTCACTCACACGGATACCGGATCAATTCAATCTCGCTTTGTCAACAAGAGGTCATGGCGGAAACCCGCTTCCCTACCTCTTTCATTTTTGGGCACGAGCATCACCAGCAAACCTAACTGCTCTCCCGTTCAGCCGATGCTCGTATAACAATAGATTCAGCAAAAGCGTCAAAGGCGGCGCCACACGTTTCAACCACAGTTCCTAAGCCAAGAAGCAGGAGTTTACTAATGAGGCGTATACGAAGACAGAAGCGTAATAGAAATGGCGTCTTTTAGCATCACCAGCAAGGTAATTGACCCTCCATCTGACCTTTAACCTTTCGGATGAGGCACAACCGCAACGTAGAATCGTTAAAGTCCGAAGGCCCGGCACGCTCTATATACGAAACACGCTACTCACGCAGTCAAAGACAGCCTTCCAATCATCTACTGCCTCTATACCTGCAAATGGTAATCCGATGTGACTTGGATGACCCAAGTGGGGCAGATTTTGTTTTTTCAAGCACAAGCGGATGGTGGTAAAACTACAAACAAACAACGACGAATACAAACACTCTTCCGTGGCTTACAACTCGAGCCTACATAGATCATTCTATCTCTATATTCTTTTAATTTAGTACCAAATCAATTTTATCACTCCATTGATACCAAATATGTCTTGATATCTGTCATCCTGTCTATGGTCTCGGATCATCTCCAATATTGTCCAGGCGGTGGTCCACAGGTATGTGCATTGTTCTCCGTCCGTGGCATTTTCGTCTTGCAGGTGGGATCAAGGTGGAGAGACTGGGATTGTTTTAATATGAGGCTGGCAAAAGGACCTTCAAAGAGCAAAATGTTTCTCAAATGTTGTAGTGGCAGTGGGCACAGTCACAACGCATGACATCCATCAAGGGGAGAGTAAGTGATGGATGCTGACAACACACTCCATCCCAGCGGCTATGACCATCCGAGTTTCACATGGCAACAAAGGAGATCAAAGGAATCCATGCCGTAGCCTTTGAATTGGAGTATATGCAAATAGAATTGCCACGGACATCACATCGCAGGATAGACATTCTCAAACGAGTGGATCAAGAGGTAATGCAACCAACAACTGCCGAAGACTGATTCCCCACGACGGCTACACGGCTCAAAGAGATGATTGTAGGAAGCGGCATTGATATGTGATCAAGTTCTACCGGCTTGATGTAGCAAGTGTGCCAAGGAAGTGTATACCATTGCCCCCCTAGTAAACTCGAGGATCTCGGAAGCAAGCAGGGCTAGAAGGATGCAGCTCTAGGAATGTCGCCACAAACAGTGTCCCAAAGAAGGATTATTGCCCTGTAGCATGTAGCAATGCGATCTGTGTAACCCTCGTCTTTTTTGGCGTCAATACCGGCAAACATCGAAGAGCTAGAGATATTCGCGTACATGGAAAGGATCGCGCCGAGTCCGGAGTCTTGGGCAGAGGTTTATGCGCCCCCCTGCTTGGAGCGATGAAGTGTCAGCTACCATGGAGCTGTAAACCTACATGGATGACAGAGTGAATGGAGCACATCTTGTGAGCACTGTATTCACTGACTTTGAGTTTCTCACCCTCCCTGGTGATGGCAATTCCTCTCCAAGTCATTAATGGATCCTGACGGATACGGCAACTGGGTCATTCCTCCCAACCACGCTCAAGCATAGTATCACAAAGGGAGCATGTCTTGAGAAAACAAGAGAGATGCGACTAAGGCAGTGGCATGTGTAACGAAGCCTAGTCCATGCTCAACCCCAGCTGGCGGTCCAGACCAGTTAGAGGGTAGAAGGAAGTAGGAGACTATAGACCTCTGACGGTGACTTGACTTCCGGTTTGCTTATGATGCACACGCACGGCGAGGTTCGCGCGCAGGTGATCTGCTTTAGATAAGGTGTCTGGGTGTACAGAGTATAAACAAGGGCGGTGAAAGCCCAACACCCAATTCACAGGCTGGTGTGTACAAACAAGCGCCGGGATCCGGTGGCAATGGTCCAGAATCTGTCAGCTTTCTTGTTGGCCATGTCTCAGGTGCTGAAACCGGCCCGCTGGGTCTGCTGGGAACCCAAGACCTTTTGAAGAGGGCGCGCACACATGAAGCCACCGGCGGCCATTGATGGGCGGATCAACGGCTGCCTGTATGTCTCTCAAGTGTCAGTAGCACAAGGTTCTGTCAGTCGGTATTTAGGTGCCCAAAGTGCGGTGGCTACAAGGATCTAAGATTCCAGCATCACGACTGATGGCTCGATCTCATGAGAGTAGGCAGGCAAGGCAAGGCAAGCTTTGGGCCCGAACTCACGCCTCCCGCTCCCCCTCTTCTGGACGGCTGCCATTTCTGGCTCAAGTGCAAGCCTGTCGGGCTGTCTCTGACGACAAACTTACCGCCGGAGTGGTTCGTGGAGCCTCTCGAATCTTTCCCTCTAGTTAGCCCGAAACCTTCATCTCCAGTCCGGTATTCCTATTCCTCCACTCCCACTCTAGAACGCGTCAGGATCCATCCATCTTTGATTTTTGACCAAGGAGAATGGGGTGGGCGCTCGGTCTCCCATGGTCGATCCTCCGGAGGCCCAATGCTAATAATATTTCCCCCGTCTAAGCTCCAATGAAAAGAGAGGAAAGAGACGGGCGGGCGGGACGATCCACCAGGTTGGCACAGTCGTTTGGCGGGAAGACAGCGGGTATCTGCAGGACGGGCGAGACTTGAAATCAGCTCATGGCGCTCCGGGTCACGGTGGAGGCACGATGCAAGCAAGTCATGCCATGCAGCAGAGATGGGAAGGGATGGGAAGGCGAATGAGAGAAATATCAAGGGAGAAAGGTCCTTGCTTGCTATACTTGCCGTAGGCAGTCAATAATAACAAGGCTATTGAATGTGGCAACGATACTCCGTAGACAATCAATCGTCCCTTGGACAAGACCACAACGAGGCAATCAGCGTCATCGGAGCAATCCTCGTGCTAGATTCAATTCCCAACGGGTAACTTGAACCGCATGCCCCCTCAATTGATGGACCAACAACTGCCTCCAGCAAGGCACTCACTCGCTGGGCCACATCTGCAAGCGACTGGAATGTTGCATCGTGCCACGGCGACCGACCATGTGCGAGGTGCGGTGCAGCGCGGTGCAGTGCTGTGCAGTGAGGTGCGGTGTGCAAACAGAAGAGAAGAGAAGAGAGGAAA
>JABCKD010000335.1:0-21917 GCA_013186415.1 Fusarium sp. NRRL 66088
GCTGAGCTTGCGGCTATCGCCGAGGAGGTTAAGGAGAGGCTTCAGGGCACCGCAGCTAAGGACGTAGTCGCGGCAGTGAGGGCTGTCACCGGCAATGTTGCCGAGGGCCCAGACAGCCTGTTCCCGCACATCGGGCTCGGGGCTGGCGAGAAGCTCGACAAAGATGGGGACGGCGCCAGCCTCAATAACAACCTGTGTCTGGGTGGCGGAACCGGAGGCAATGTTGGTCAAAGCCCAGGCAGCCTCGAACTGGACAAGGGTATGGGGGGATCGCAGAAACTCGACGAAACGGCTGACAACACCGGTCTTGATAACCTCCTCGATCGGGGGGTTGCGCTCCTTGGAGAGCAGCTTTCGGAACTTGGTAGTGGCTTGGATCTGCGCATCGATCTGGTCCGAGAAGACGCCAGCGACCATCTGAGGAAGGTCCTCGTTCAGCTAAGAGGAGGGGTCAGTAGGAGGTCTCTTGACGACGGTTCAGGCTAGGATTGTAAGAGTTGAAGGGCACGCAAAAGCGGTAGGGCCATGGAGCGGGACGTGAGCGTCATAGCAGACGTGGTCGACCTCTGCTCAGGTCACCGAGCCCATACGCAATGTGGGGTTCCATGAGATGGGTTCTTTTCCCCCACATCACAGGCGGGAGGGACGGGGCGAAGCGAAGGACGAGATTTGCAAGCCCAGCTTGGGAATAGACGAAGCATAGATGAAACGGAAGATGAAGCACATACCTGAGACTCGGTGGGAGCGGACTCATCATCGCTGTCGGGGGCGGCGCCAAGGGAAGCACCAGGGCGGTTCTCACCGGTTCCAATACCTCGTCGCTTGGCCAAGTTCTCCTCACGCTTCGCCTTTCGGATCTCAACCTGCTGCTCCTCGCGGCGGCGACGAAGCTCCTCAGGCTTGAAGGTGTTCTTGGCCTTGAACTGGGTACGGCGATGCTCGGGGATGTATCGCTCAGCCATGGTGACTGGTATTGTTTTGGTACGAGGGGGGGCGTTGGTAGGTGAACAGTAGCAGCAGCAAATTCTTGTGCGGGGGGGAAGCGCAAAAGATGGATGTGTAGAAGAGGGAGCTCAGCGTTTAAATGAAAATAAGCCGGCTCAATAAGGTTCCTCGCTTGGGTAAGATGGCGGGAAGAGTCGAGAGATGTGAAGAGGGAAGGGAAAAGGAGGAGGGAGGAAGATTTTGTTGTTGATGGAGAAGGTGAAAGAGGAAGGCTTAAGTTGGGTTGGTCGGCCGGGGACTAGGAGGGCGTTGAAATGATTGACCCAGCAGGCGAGTCTTTCTTTGGGCGACGGGCAACAGACACCACTGACTCTCAGTAGAGCTAGACCCAAAAAGAAGCCGCTACCGCCTGTGCCAAAATAAAGGGCCCCGGTCGGGTGATTTCAGCCTCAGGTCTCAGGCAGAAAGGCGGCGCTATGGAAAGCGTCCAGAATCATCCACGCACGCAGGGAATGGATGGATCCCTTCATTCACCCACTCGTAGCCCAGGCAAATAACCTCTCTCCCCTCCTCACTGAAAGGCGGTGGGTGATGATGGGTCAGGGTCAGGTACTTGGCAAACACTGACTGATGCCTCAACAATTTGCACCATACAGTACATACAGTATCTGCACTCTTCAATTTTAATTATTACTGTACCGTCCCTCCCTCCCAAGGCTGTGCCAAATTTATTTCATTCACATGAAAGCAAGCAAAGCAATTTGCCACAAAATTAAGATGAACGGTCAAATCACATGCAACGTCACGTGCTGTCGCGACACAAAGACATGGAGGGGCAAGCCTCTCTACGCGTCTAGGCCATTTCACCCACGCTCAGACGCCATGGACCACCGCGTCTCACTGACCCTCTCTCTCCCCATCACACGACGACGTCACACCTTAACCGTCACTCTACGCGACCGCGTAAAGTTGCAAACAATCAAGGGTCCTCTTACTCACGGCCATTTGCTTCGTGATGCGGGAACTGCCTCGCAGCTCCTCCATCAGTGACAATGGCACCACCACCCTTACTTCCGGGCTATGTCTCGATTCGTAATATCCTTGATGGTCAGATCCGCCAAAATACCATGGTCAATGTGGTTGGAGTTATCGTCGATTATCGAGCTCCTGTTCCAACCAGAGGCTCTGGTGAGCTTCCCTCCCATCACCATCTCTTCCCACCACGCTAACACGCGGCCAGACTGGAAATGCCAACTTCGTATCTATGACTCTTCCGTTGAACAAGACTCTGAATCTTCAATCTGTCTCAACATTTTCCGTCCTAGCAATGAGATGCCAAAAGCAGGTTGTGGCGATGTCATACTCATCCGCTCAGCTAAAGTGCGTGCCACCACTTGTGAGAGACAGCATCCTCACTAATCAGCTTCTTAGGTTCAAAAGTATCAAATGGATATGCCTTCGCTTATAACCAACTGGAAAACCACCATCTCCTTGTATCAAGCTTCCAAAATCCCCAAGCCCCCAGCCAATGCTTCTGTCGCTCTCCATCCCCCTATCAAATCCAAGGACCGTCTTCCCGACGCCCACGAGAATGCCTTTGTCTCCCAGGTGTACCACAGCATCGACAAAGACCGCCTCCCAACAGAATTCGAATTTGAGAGTATGGTGCTCACATCGACAAATGTCAAAGACAAGTTTACCCTCCTCGAAAAGGTCAAGGATGGCATATTCTGCGACATGGTGGTCCAAGTTGTCAAGCCGCCCTACGACATGGGCGATAAGGTGACACTTTGGGTTTCCGACTATACCAAGAATGACTCCTTTTATGAGTTCAGCTACACTCCCGGAGATCTCCCTGGAGGGCGAGATGGTGACCCATATGGATACACCGAGAAATTCATGGACACCTCTTCCACTCCCAGTTCCAACTGGACAGGGCCTTTCGGTAAACGATGCGTCCAAGTCACATGTTGGGAGCCTCATGCCACGGTGATCCGCGAAACCAAAATCGAAGTTGGGCAATGGGTATCTATCCGGAATGTGCAAATCAAAATGGGACGCAACGACGCCAATCTGGAGGGCTTTTTGAGAGAAGACCGCGGTGCCAACGGACCAAAGCTCAACATCTCCCCCCTAACACTAGATGATCCCGAGAACATCAATCCTCATATGAAGGATGCCCTTCGAAGGAAGCGAGACTATGAACGCCTCAAGAAAAGCCAGATCAAGGACATGACCGAGGCAGGCAAGGCGGGCAAAAAACGCAAATCAGTCTTGTCCACCGAGTCGGAACCCAAAAAGAAGAATGCCAAGACGCGACGGAAAGCAGAACGTGCAAAAGCTCATCAGAGCCAGAAGAAGGATGAGCAACCCGTTGAGGTATCAGACCTGAACTCGCGAGGTAATATCAGGTTTCACCTAAAATCACACTTTGATCTGCTAACTTGCATCAATAGTCAAGTGTGAAAACATGGACAAGCCCGCCAGCTTCGTGGCTGAAATGACTGAGCCTGTGTATCACCAAACAGTCATTGACGGACAGGATGTGAAGCTCCAACTGCCCTTTGTAAACACCAACTACCGCTCCAACGTCAGAGCCGTCAACTTTTTCCCTTCCAACCTCGTGGATTTCGCCCGCCCGAAGAAGGAGACAGAGTTCGACATCCTCTCTGACGATGGAGAGGAATCTCTCTCTGGCAGTGGTTCAGAAGAGGAGGAAGATGTAGAGCAGAGCACGTTGGACGATTTCGCGATCAAGCGCAACTGGGAATGGCGCTTTTATCTGGAGCTTGAAGATGCTGCTGTCCCTGAGAAGAAGAGCAAGCAGAGGATGTGGGTTGCCGTCGATAATCAAGCCGCTCAGTGTCTTCTCAACCTCGACGCGTCCAACTTGAGGCACGAATCAAAGGATCTGCAGATGCTTCGTGACCGACTATTCACTCTCTGGGGCGAGCTGGAAGAGCGCAAGAGTCTGGCCCAGACTAAGAAGAGGGAAGCGCAAGAAGCTGCTCGAAAGGGGAAACCCCCTAGTGACAGCGACGATGAGGACGAGCAGCCTCACAAGACCAAGAACTCGGATGAGGCACCAGTGTCTGGTCGACCGTTCTCATGCTGTATTCGACAATACGGTGTCAAGGTTTTGGAGTCTGATCCAGGCAAGGCCGACGCAGGGGAAGGCAAGCGCTGGCAGAGAATGTATAATATCTTTGGAACACGGATATCAGGCTAGGAGTCTGACGGTACTATTTTGGTTCACGGACGGAGAAATGGGCAACAACAAGCCAGAGAGTTTGGGCCGTGGAGTTTTGCATTTCGGCGGCGCTCATAGGTTTGTTTACATTGTAGGTATTTATTTCCTTTACCCGGACACCAGGAAAAAGCAAAAGGGCGCAAAGGAAAAAACTCTTGTCTGAATAGGTAGTAAAAAAGTGTAATAACAAAAACGTTTTGACTTGAGGGTTTCTTTTCTTGAGCACACACAACAACAACAATCTCTAGACGCCGTGAGCTTTCCTTCGGTCCATATACCTAGACTCCAAACCCTGACGACACACACGTGGGGAGACCAAGAGGCTGGCTACCTTGGTAGAAACAATAAAAAAAGGGAGGTCATGTTTTGAGGCGAACCTACAAAGACGCAGCTTAAAAAGAAAAAAAAAAGCCCAGAAATCCTCGCCTGAAAAAAAAAAAAAAAGGAGCTTCGTATCCACCGTTTACACATTTGGGGGGAAAAAAACTAAAAACTAAAAAGACAGCCTCGCCTTTTAATCCCCGAGAACTTCATCATCTGATTCGTGAGCTGGTCGTTCCTCTTCGTGTTCGTCGTCGTCGTCGATAGGATCCTCCTCAAGTAGACCCTTGCGCCGGAGATCCTCCCGCGAACCCTCCTCGGGCGGCGGAGTGTCGTCAAAGATGTCGTCCAAGTCCGAGTCGTCGTCACCGGCGATGACGATGGGCTCGCTGAGCTGTGGCTTCTGAGTCTTGGAGACGGCGGCGGGGGGCTGGACGCTGGCAGCCTTCTTCCTTGTGCGCTCGGCGAGCTTCTCCTCGTCGAGGTAGGCGACGACTTCTTTGAAGTTGTGGCCGAGTTTGTGTTGGTTGCGGAGTAGACGTCTCCGTAGCTTGCCGGCATGAGTGCCACGGCTATCTACGAGTCTCGCTGTGATGGCGAGGACGTATTTGGCCGTGAGCTCACAGAGGGCCTTTTCGGCCTTGAGCTCGGCAGCGAACCGCTCTTCCTCGGACAAGCTCTCATCCTCATCATCCTCGTCTTCATCTTCGTCATCAGCAACAGGATCCTCATCCTCTGCCGGCTCGTTCAGAGTCTTGTCTTTCTTTGACTTCTTGGCGTATTGTCGCTCAGCGCCGTCAAAGATGGCGACCAGTTCGGGGACTAGACCTTGCTCGATCTCCTGAATCAGAGACTTGTACTTTTCGCCACCCGTCGCCGCATCTGACCCCGAGCTTGACGAAGGGCGGAAGTGCTCGATTGTCGGTCGAAGGCTTGCAAACGTAAGATGAAGATCGCAGAGACTTCCAGTGGCAAATAACCGGAGCTGGTCGATGGCAGCTCGAGACGAGAGGGTCTCAATGAGATGTCTACGGAAAGTCTGCCGTAGCACGGACAGGCGGTCAAGATCAGCGTCTGCGATATTCACGCCAGATGACAAGAGCTTGGAGAATGCCCGGGCCTTCCACATAAAGTAGAACTGGCAGCTCTTGATGGCGAACGAAACCACCTCGTCCTCGAGATCATCGAGGTCCTCGTCGTCCAGAGGCTCGTACTTGCCCCGGTGCACAATGTTGGCCAGAATCTGGATGACTGGTGATATGGGTGACTCCTCAGTGCCGCCTTCAGCTTCTAGAACATCGATGCAGTCAGAGATGCTAGCTAACTTGCTGATCTTCAGAAGAACTGTCGACAGCTCCTTGAGAGGTGCTTCGGCGAGGTTTCCTCGTGATGAGATTTCGCAAGTCTTGTCAAAGTTGTGAAGAGCAGTGACAACAGTTTCCCAGAGGTTCGAGAGTTTGCCATCAGTCAGCTCCTCCAGTTCATCGTACTGTCGTGAATGCAGCAAGGCTGTGGCCGCCTCGGACAAGACTCTCTTATCGTCATGTCTGTTAAACTGCGTGCTGACCTCGTCAAGTAGGCTCTCGTATTTGCTGGTATCCTGTCGAAGTTGCTGGAAAACGTCCAGGTTGAGGAAATGAGCCAGACGCAGAACAATCGCTGCCGTATCTGGTTCGGCACCAAACTTGCTGAGGAGCTTAGGGATGAGACTGACAAGCTCAACCGCAATGTCTTCGGAGCTCAAACTATCAGTTGTCTGCAGCTTCTTTCTCCCCTTGTCGTGCTCACTAGCCTGGGCAAGGCTTGACTTGACTGCTGAACTCAAAACATCCAAGAGAATAGCCTCCTCGGTTGCAGCGGGAGCAACGGCTTTCTTGAATGCTCTCTCTGCATCGTTGCCCTTGGACTTTGACCTTGAGCTGGTTGTATGGTCGTAGAGGAGATAGCCTGCCAATATCCTCCAGTCCCTGATCTCTTCGACTCTCTCATAGAGAACCTGCGATGCCAACGAAATTCTGGTGTCTGGGATTGCTGCCTCCAAAAGATCCACAGCGACGTCTAGCCTCAGGATCTGTGCAGTTTGATGTTCCTCAATCTGACTGTCGTAAATAGCGAGCGTCTCGGCGAGGCACTTGAGATCAGCCCAGTCGGCGCGAGGTGCGTCAAAGGGATCTTGTGGTCTTGCATCCTCATATTTTCCTGCGGGTATCTCATCCATCACCTCCGAACCACCGAGGTCTTCCAGCTTCGAGTCGAGGGCCTCATCAACGCACGCCACAAAGAACCCGACCACGGCTTTTCGGATCCTGAACTCATTGTCGAAGATGAGTTTTCCAATGGCATCAATCTCTTCGGCTTCCAGCATGCCCTTGGCACGAAGCACATCAATCAAGCCGATAGCCGCTACGCGAACAAAGACTTCGGAATCCTTGCAGGCCATCTCGATTAGGCGAGGTCGGAATCTGTCAATAAAGTGGCCAAGTTGAGACGCGTCTCGCTTGAAAACCTTGGTGAGCTGCTTCAGAACCTCATGTCGAGTCGGCGCGTTGGTATCTGATAGCATCCAGCCAAGGTAACGGAGGTAACTCGGCTCAAGAAAGACGTTTGGCAAACCCAGAATCCAGTTTCCGAGTGCCTCAACACACTCAGTTCGGATCTTGGGGTCAACATCTCGGTAGCGATGAACAAAAACTGTGTCAAAAAAGGACTGAATCGCTTCGCTGCAGATCTTGCGGTTGCTGTTGTTCTTGTCCAGCTCCTTCTGGTGATCCGCTGCTATCGTTTTGCTCTTAGCTTTCTTGGCCCTCTGCAGGCGAATCCCAACGTTGCTGATTCTGTCGTCAAGTCTGTCCGCCACCCTCACCAGTCCTGTCAGAGCGGCCAGTGATATGGTAGTAGCGGTGTGACGGAAAGGTCGGAGAGACGATGAAGACATGCTGGCCAGCCAGGCGTGGAGATTATCGATTAGATTCTCATCTTGATAAATGAGGTTGGCCTCGTGGATGGCCAAGAGGAGCTCCTCGAAAAAGCTCACTAGGATGTCGCGGAAGGACCGCGTAAACTTGGTTCTGGAGATCAGAGGATAATCTGTGATTTGTTGCTGTCATGCTGTCAGTGCCACCTCCAAGGCCTCAGGCGCGTTACAACAGTACCTCTTGGTAAACACTCTGAAGATCAATCAGTCGGTTGGGAATGTTCTCGGGGTCCCGAATGTCGTCCTCATTGACCTCTTGATCGCAGCCAGCGCATTGCAGGATGCAATTCACAAGGTCCGTCAAGGCTGCAGCTTCGTCCTCGCGGTATTTGTGCACCCATTCTGTGACGACCGACTCGACAGATTCTCCTCCAGTGCCAAAAAGATCAGCTAGAGAAAAGTTAGCATCGGAAAAGCGCGCATCAACTGGAGAGTGCGCCTACCGAAAAGGCCGGTTCCCTTCTCAGCCGCCTCCTCAATGCGAACCGTCTTCTTGGGCCTGCTGGGAAGGCTCTTGGCGGCGTGGGTAACTCGCGCGGGTCGCGAGGGCTGGGATCCATTGATCTTGGGCTTTTTGGAGGATGGCTTCTTTGCGCGACTTGTTTGCGACGACTTCTTCCTGGAGCGCGGCGCAGGGTGATCTTCGTCGCTCTCATTGTCGGGCTCGTCGCTCATCTCCTCATCAGAATCAGGCGCTTCATTCTCGGCATCCTCGTCGTCATCGTCATCATCTGCATCGTCTCGCTTGCGCTTCGCGTTGGAGGATTGAGTGGTGGTGGGCTCGGGGGTGAACTTGGCGGGAGCTCTCACGACGCGTCCCGAACGACGACGCGTTGTGCCGTCGGGATCGGGGGTCGGAGCGAGGGTCGCGTTATTGTCCATGGTCTCTCGTAGAGGCAGTCGCGAGGCTGACATTGAGTATATGGACTTTGCAGTCTTGAACCCTCGATGCGGGGGCGACAATGGTGTTGCTGGCCACTTGGCGCGTCGAATGTCGCGTGGATGACGGCGCAAGCTATTTTGGAAAGTGGGCGGTTTGGTGCTGGATGATTGATGGCGGATGAACGTCGGCGAGGGGAGGTGGCCGCCTAACGCTAACGACCTAGAGCTGCCTGAGCCACCTGAGCCACTGAGTTAAAGCCGCGTCAAGCCACCCCTGTTGAGGTCCAAGCTCCGTTTTGGAGTCAAAACAAGAAAACAAGCGGGGCCCCAGCCACAATCCACGCATTCTTATCAAGGCTTTGTTTGTTTCAACTTGACAAGAAATGCTTCTATACTATTCATGATCAAGATGGAGATATTCTATATCAGATGAAATTGGCTCTTCATTCATTCCTTCTCGCTCTTTAAACTGTATACATCACCAATATGGTTCCAAAATGGAATCGCCATTCCCTCCGTCCTCTTCCTCCCCCGGTGATGGCCGCATCGTCGTTGGTCTCTTGCCTGCTGGCGGGAGCGGTCTCCAAGCAATGACCTATCAGTATCCACTGAAACTGATCTCGCCTGCGCCTTCACCAACTCAACCAAGCGTTTTGGTTTTTCTGCTGTCTTATGGAGGTGGGCTTGTTGCTGGAGACAGCGTCAACTTGACCATCCATGTCCAACAGGAAGCGAAACTCAGCATCGCTACACAGGGACATACCAAGGTCTTCAAATCCCCCTCTGCAGATGTCACCACGCGGCAGAATTTGAACGTCACTATCGACGACGATGCCGCCATGTGCCTTCTCCCGGACCCTGTTCAGCCATTCGAGGACAGCGTTTATGCGCAGACACAGATATTCCGACTCAAGAGCCGGGCCTCGCTGTGTCTTCTGGATTGGGTGACTCAAGGTCGTGTAGCCCGTGGAGAAAACTGGAGTTTTCACAAATGGTCTGGGCGCAATGAGATATGGCTCTGTGATCAACCCGACACCTCTACCGAAAGGCTTTTGGTGCGAGACTCGATCATCCTCTCGAGAGAAGCGAGCAAGTCTGTTGGTCGATCACTCCCAGATATGATGGGGAACTTGGCTATATCCGGGACTCTGATCCTGCGTGGAACCAAGACGGAGTCCCTGGGAGAGTTTTTCATGAGCGAGTTCGCTGCCCTTCCTCGAATCGGAGCCAGGGATTTCCGGTCGCCAGAGGCGAAGGCGGCGGGCGAGCAAAACCTCTCAGACCATGAGCGTTGGCGCTTGCAAAGACTCGAGAAGGAAACTCAAGGCGGCATCCTTTGGTCTGCAGCACACGTTCGAAGCTGTGTGGTCGTCAAGTTTGGCGCGAAAACTGTGGAAGCTGGGAGAGATTGGATTGGGGCAATGATCGTCAAAGAAGGGAGCATTGCCGACCAGTTTGGCGACCAGGCTCTTATGTGTCTTCGATAGAGTCGTTTGGTCATTGATTAGACAGGGAGGGTGTTGGTACTCACTCCCCTTTACTCTGTCTGTGAGCACATGAACAAGGTCGCTCTCATGATAATGCTACAATCTAACGTTACATCATATACCGAAGACTAGAATCACAGTACACGCTCGCCCATCGGGTATCCAACAACATTCATCTCATGCTCCCCCCACAGCTCCTGCTACAGCGCTTATCCCTTCTCCCGTGATCTCAGCAAATTTGGACAATGCCTTGATCTGCCACAATTTGAGCATGGCCAAGACCGCCATGTTTGCCCAGTCAGATCCCATCTGCCCAGACGCCCCGCGACCGACGAAGCAGAACCAGCCCGAAGACTTTGAATAGTCAAACTTAGCTGACTGACTAAAGATGGCGAGTGCCTCCTCTTCCATACCTTGACGCACAAGCTTGAAGCCCTTGCCCGCTTCTCTACCAAGAATACCACTGATTTCCTTCTTCTCGGCCTTGACCCATAAGAAAGTGTTGCCGCCAACGTCAAATTTGATCTTGCTTGGGTCTGAAGACTTCATCTCGACGAACCGCCCGTCTGCCCAGTTGACATTGATCCTGCTCCCAGTGAAGCCCACGCCCTTCGCTCCAGCAATCAGCATCTGATTCATGCCATTCATTCGAAAGAGTTGCATCTTGTGGTGAGCACCGAAGCTGATGTCGGCGCGGTATTGTACATCGCCGGGATGTCGTCCGATAGTCATGGTCTTGTTGCTGCTGCTCCCGTCGAGGAAGATCATAAAGTCGGAAGCGAAGAGTCCAAACGGCCTATCTGGGGCCATCTGGTGGGACTGCGGTGGCGCGTTCGGAGGAGGATAGCTTTGGGGACGTGGTTGTGGGCTATGTGGTGCGTAGGCATTGGGGGGTGGACCACTTGAGCTCTGGGGACGTTGTCCATACGGTGGTTGCCCTGGAGGGGGCTGTCCGTATGCTTGAGGGTTCTGGTTGTACGGCGGAGGATTCGGTGGTGCGAGGTTCTGACCATAACTTTGCCCGTATGCTGGGTTGCCATAAGCCTGTTGACCATAAGTTTGGCCGCTGTTATTCGGACCGCCTTGTCCATCCCAGCCTGGGGATCCGTAGTAGACGGGTACTTGACCAGGAGCCGGCTTGCCTTGGTCAGAATAGTCCCATCCTTGGCCGGGTCCGTAATAAGAGCCCGAGTGTTTAGACTCGCTTGCTCCCATGGTAGGTAGGTAGGTAGGTAGTGTATAGAAGATAGTATCACTTGTTGTTGGTGTAGCTTGTAGGTAGATATGCAAGTATAGAACCGATTAAACTTAGGCTCGACCAAATTTTAGATATAGAAATAACAGTCAACATGACGGCCAGGCTCTGCAGTTTATATAGACCCATATCCTCTGCATCAAAGCAGAGGCTCATCAACCAGGCCGCTCCATCGGTGCAACAACTAACCACTTGGTGTCGGAGGCTGACATCACAGGCTGACCAATGGAACCCCAGACGCACTTCCGAATCTGGCATAACCGAGCGCTGGAAGGGATCAGGGCGATCAGCCAGCCCCCGTAGCTGCAGGTTCGAGGGCTGCTACTGGTGACTTCTAGCGAGATAGAGAGATTTTCATCGAACAGCCGCGAGCTTGTCGCGCAATTACGAGGGTGGCTTTTGCGGCAGCGGCCATGGTGTGGTTGCTGACCAAGAAACAGCCATTCCAGATGCCCAGAATGGTTGTTTGTTTCAAGCATCAGGTCTTCTACTAAGAATTACTAATACTATAAGCCAAAGAGTTGGTGTTGCTGATTGGTAGGTACCTAGGTAGTCTTCAGTCCAGAAATCCGATCGGTTTGCCCAGCACATTGGTGTGATCTCCAACAGAACGTGAAGGATGTTTTGACTGAGAGCCTGAGTTGTGGCTGGTGCCTGTGACGTTTCGCGCCAAAGTAAGCTTAACCAGGACAAGTCTTAGCTCATGGCTCAAAGGCGGTGACAACTTGCGACGGCAGAATTACCATCCCCCACTTGTCCCGCACCCCACCCCACTTTGAACTTGGCATTCGAGATCCATCCAAATTTTTGTAGAGCTTCTTCTATGAGTAATCTGCTTGCGACGATAACTTCATCACCCAGTTGCGCCCATTCCCTTCAGTCAACGAAACATTAGGGCATGAATCGCGGAAGGACGCCTGCCCGGAGCACCCGGAGAGGAGCTGCGGCCGCTGGCCAACGCGCCCCAGCTGCCACTGGCGAGAGCAGCGCAGGCCCTTCAACTGCCCCAGCAGCTTCTACCGCAGCTTCAGGGAGCACGACTCCGGCTATTCGAAGCGCATCAGCCCGCGGCGGTGCCGTTGCTCGAGCTACCAGAGGTGCTACCGTCGGCCGATTCCGTCCCAAGAATATTCGTCGAGATGAGGCAGAACGAGAGGAGCTGGCTCGCCAGGAAGAGCAAAAGGCTCGTGAGAGAGAGGCAGATGAGCGTAGGGCTCGAGGACGCTCACGGTTCAGGAGTAAGAGAAGTCGTGGTGATGCCATGGGCAGAGGCGGTTTCGGTCGAATAATTTCCGGCGCCAGTGGCCCCTTCTCGTCAGGCGTAGCAGGTAAGGCGCAGACGCGAATCTTTTGAGACAATTGATGTCCCTCTAACAATTTCAGGCTCTTCCGGAGGAGGCGGCTGGTTCGGTGGCGGAGGAGGAGGAGGAGGCAACTTTGGTGGCGGCGGCTTCGGACGAGGCTTCAAGTCAGAATCCAAGCCTGGCTTTGCTCAAGCAGACGGGTCACGGTTCCGCGAGGCACGAATCAACGCCGATAAGCTCCACGTCCACACGCCCGAAGAGGAACTCGACAGCGAGGACGAAGCCATGATGAACGTCCTGAGCACCCGCGCCCCCAGCGTCCTGCCCATGGGCATCTACCGAAAAGAACACAAGGAAGAGGGCGTTGTAGTGGCCACAACAGCCGAGCTGGAAGCTGCTGAAAATGCCCAGAATGCACCAGGTGCAACTGGTGAAGAGGAGAGCCTTTGGGTGGACGATGATGCAGGAGCAGCAGAAACCCAGACGGCCGACCAAGGTGAAGAGGGCACCTGGACAGAGTCAAAACCAACCATCAAAAAGGAGCCAGGGGACGATTCTATCGACATGGATATTAAGGTTAAGCCAGCCGAGGAGAAGAAGTCATCCGAGGAGGCACCAGCAGCCAAGCCCAAGTCCAAGAAGGCAACAGCTCAAGAGCTGGAGGACAAGTTCGTCGATCTCGACCTAGCGCTTCTTCGCAGCGAACTTGGCTCTATAGAGATCACAGAGGGTGAGGGCGAGGGCGAGGGCGAGGATGGAAAGAAGGCGGCACCTAGCAACAAAGACGGCCGGCTGTACCTCTTCCGATTCCCTCCTATTATGCCCCCGTTGAAGCAGGTCGCCCAGCCCAAATCCGTCAGCAAGGTGAAGCCGGAGCCCACCGAGGCTAATATCCTCGAATCGACGCCAGCCGCTGCCGATGGGAACCCCGTGGATCTCACACTAGAGGATCTGGTTTCATCCGGTCTCAACAACGGTGCCGATGATCCGGAGAACAAGCATGGCTTCATGCCGAGCCTCATGACACAGGGCGGTATGATAGGCCAGCTCAAGGTGCGCAAGTCGGGTCGCACAACCCTTGACTGGGGTGGTCTCCTCCTTGACATGGGATCCAGTCCAGACCCGGGTTTCCTGACAACTGCCGTTATCGTGGAGGAGAACGACGAGAAGCCCCGTCCGGGTGTCGTCGGAGGCGAGAGTTTTGGCATGGGCAAGATCATGGGCCGGTTCGGCCTCGCCCCCTTCTGGGATGAAGAGGAGGACTGGGAAGTTTCTCCCGAGGACCTCAAGATTACATGATGCTTAGAAGTCCAGCCAGCCATGACGGGAGGGGACGAGGAATGTGTGCGTCAGGTAGTTTGCAGCACGAGAGGGGTAACAGGCATCGCATAAAGGATTACGTGCTTTCAAGTCATGGATATCAAAAGAGCAAGCAGACCCAAACAAAAAGAGAAACAGATACCCAACAATACTACGTTATGCAGCGTGTCGCATTTCGCAGGCCTCGCCCTGTCATGCAATAGTACACGGGCCCCCTTCGGCAATCGCGAAACCCGCACATTTCTCCAACAGCAATTGTATCAGAAAGGCAACGGCATAAGAGAGGGGCTCAAACATGGATCAAGTGCCGTAATGTGCCGGATAGAGGGAATAAATGTTTGGGGATGATACCAAAGTATGTGTCACGACAGAAGACCTTTGTGACTCTGCTCCGACAAGGTTTGCGAGTCTTGTTTGATGCAGTCATGAATACATTAAGAGTTAGAAAACGTGCCAGCATTGTCAAAATGCGTCCTGCCAGTAGCCGCTGTCATCGGGCCCCGGCTTTTGGTAGCCTTGGATCTCCCTCCCCAGGAGGACCAATATCATACAAAGTGAAAAAAAACCCATTTGGTATCGTGTGCCATCGCGCAACCCAGCTTCGAGGCCTTTTCTCTTCAACGCCTTTACCCATTTTACCCCCAGCCTTCTAAAGAGATCCCCCGCAAAGATTGTTGATGTTGTAGTGAGACAGTCAGTGTACAAGGGAAGTAATTGTAATGCCAGTTGATGGCATGTGTCGTATCGTGAAACCCATCATCTCCTGCCGCCGATTCCATATCGGTCTATATCCTGGCTTTGAGCTTCAAGGTCGTGTATTTGTTCAAACGAATCGTTCGGTGAAGAAATTTGCGCCGAGGCGTGCCAGGGTGAAGGTGGTGGCGATCGGTTGCCCTGAATGACCAAGATCTCGCTCTTAACGATGCTAACTTGGCCGGGCGACATAGGGCCGTTGGGTACTCCCCTGTGAGGGGGCAGAGGAATGTTGATGTCGTTCGGTGTGTTTCGTATCGTGTCGTGTTTCGGCTCGACGTTCATCAACGAGACATCGTTGGGGCCGAAACCTGGCATGACGCCAGGCTTGCCTCGGTTTGCGTTGGATCGCATCGCAGCGGAATGGCCAGTGCCATATGTGTTCCCAGTGGACTCGAAGCCTCTTATCTTCATAGCCCGTAGAAGGGGTCGAATGGTGGCTAAGCTGGATGCGATGATGGCGACGCCTGGTTCGATAAGCGTCCAAACCATGGCATCAGTACCAGCAACTATAACATGGTTAGCCTGGATCAAGAACAGAGTTAGGGGTCACGTACAAAGAATATCGTCGGTGTCGGTAAGATCGGCGAGGAATCGTAGACGGACGAGCGTTGCGATACTTGCACTTGAGAGAGAATTAGCGGAAACACTCAGAGCGGCAACTGGTATAACTTACAAAATACCAAGGCCCAGAATGACAATAACGGTTGCCTTGGCTGTCTTTGTCATTTTGACAGTCCATAGCATAGGAATAGGTAGGATTGCCTGTGTCATGTCAATACGTCTAATTTTCACTAGATGGACAGGAATTTCAACTTACATAGAGCCAGTCAGATACGATAGTCATAGCACTGATGGCATATGCGGCTGAGACGATCTGGTCCGCAGAAACACAATGACCACCAGTAATTCTAAAGTCCCATTGTTTCTCAACCGGACTGCACTGGAACATGTTCCAGAAGAAGATGACTGTACTCCAGATGGTGATAACGGCCAAACTGATCCAAATGATCCATGTGTAGACCGGTTTGACCGAGAGTCGCAGGAGGAAGACACCAATGCTCAGCTTGATGAACATCATGTCCAAGACATAAGTCGCGGTTGCCAAGGCTTGCCACTAAGACAATATAAGTATTCGCAATGAATAAGTACTCTGGTTGTAAGTTGCTTACCTTGAGAGCATCGACCTCCTGCGCATCGTCTTTGATAGCTTCATTGTGTCGGCCGAGTCCTACTTTCACTCCTTCGAGGATAAAAGCGCAAGATACAGTAAAAATTCCCTGTGGAGCGGTGAGAAGCTGCTCGACTAGATGCCTGGTAGAGGAAATGTTGTAACATACCTGAGCAATGAGCATGAGCCAGTCATCTAGTTGGTAACTTTTCATCAAAAAGGCTCTTGTATAGGTTCGGAGGCCGACAGAGAGCCAGCTCAGGGCCATGAAGATAATGACGGTGCTAACCAAGGCAACCGAGTTGTCCTCGGAAAGGTCGATATGCTGTTTGGCAGCCATGGCGCTCCAGCGTCACGAGTGCAGATCGATTTCTAGCATGGCCCAGCCTTTGGGTGTAAAAGAGGGTGTGTAGAGAGGGAGCAGAAAAGATAAAAGGAAACATCAAGAGGCAGGACAGGACATGGGTGATACCAAAGGGGGGGGAGCCGGGTGATATCCCCGTGAGATATATCTCACTTGTGCAAAACACCAGCCAGCCCCGAGGTCCATAACTGATCTAGGCACAAGCAGTGCAGGTGATTCACACCTAGCAACGGCGACCCAACCCAGAGTTGCTCTGCATGATGCATGGGGGTAAGCCCGTGCCTGCAAGGGACGGGCGGTGCCACCACCCGGAGAGAGGATGTGAGCCGGCGTTTGTTTGGGCACACACTCGCTCAAGACCGTTTGGGGCCTGCTTACGGTGCTGCATCTGGGAGGCACGGGGGTAAAAGTCCCATGCAGAAGCAAAGATCATTACGCGGTTCCTGGGCCGGTTCCTCCATCGAGTTCCAAGTGGAACCCGTCAACGCCTCGTTTGGTGAAGAAATAGGCGAGGGCAGGGCAGGGGACGGACTGACAGGGGACGTGTGTTCTGGTCGCATACATAGCCTGTCGATGACAAGCTTTGTCGCGATGCGCCAAATTGTGCTAGCAGGTCTTGGGTTGGATGCGGATAACGAAGCCGGGAAACGGTTGGTACGTAGTATCATCTGTCAAGACAAAGGGGGCTCTGTTCGGTTTGAGAAGCTATCGAGGGCTGCTCCCAGTTAGAGACACGCCATAATATCTGAGAGCAGGTCATACATACGCTGAGGATAACCTACGAGCTTCTCGTCCAAGCTTTGGGCCATCCAAACGGGCAACATCAACTGTCCGGGTGACCGAGAAAGGATAACCAGATCGGTGGGTTCGCCTTGCGCATGGACTCAAGACCAAGGAATATCATGCGACATGCCAAACAGTTGAGGCTTTGCGGGGCCATTGTTCCTGGCTAGCAAAACGTCTAGCAGACTAGCACGTCCAGACATTCATCCTTCAGCTAGTGAAAGGCAGATTCATGATACAGCTCCAAGACTCCTCCCCAGCTCTAGACCCATTCGGGACTCATCCGCCATGGCGCGAACCCGAAGATATGGAATGGCATCCAGGTTGTCGAAGGTTCCGTGCTAGGGCGTTGAGCAGCCACCGTTTCGGTCTCAGCTCTAAGGAGGCCGAGCGCGGGATCCTTGTCAAGTGCCCGGTCTCGTTCCGGGGGTTCAGAACGATTGATACCCTTGTTGGACAACTCCTCCGTCAGGTCGAAACGATGGCGACTCGTCTGGGCTCGCTGCATGAGGATTCGGCAGCAATACCCCGTCGTCAATCTCCTTTGGGTTTGCGCTTATTGCAAGCGCGCAAACGACGAGACGAAGGGCATCAGGAGCAAGAGAGCAAGCAATCAAGCATCCGCGGGGACATCGCCCTGGAGGGTATCATCGACAGCGGGAAGATGGACAGGGGCCAAAAATCATCCCGTTTTGTGTGGTATCATGAGTTGCATTTGCCCGCCGTCAAACCCTTCTTCAGGTAGCATTGGACCTGTCGAATGCGGATCCCTGGTTCCATAACGGTCTGTCAGCGACAGGCGAGCACACGGTCCAAGTTGCGAGGTGCAGCTGTGACTCGGGAATATTCAGAATATTTCTCCGTTGATGTGATGACCCATGGCCGGTTTCCGGATGCAGACACGTGCATCCCTTGTCCCGCGAACCCATGCCCCGCGTCTTCTGGAACCGGGTGCGACGTCAGGTCAGACAGGATGTTAATGTTAGGGGGGGTTTAGCTGTTGAGCGGAGGCTCGCCCGATGGTTCCGTGGCCGGTCCATGATTTCCGTTCTGTTGGTTCATATTCACACCATTCTGCTGGTATAATTGAGCGCGGGCCACTTTCATCCAACAGTTGGTGATTCCGGCTTTTTTGCTGGCGAACAAACTTGGTGTTGATCGGAAGACATCGTCTATGGCGGTAGGTGATTTGTCCAAGTCAACCGGAATAAGGTGCCGCAAGGTAATGTAAATGGAAATGCAAGACGGGAAGACGGAAGGACGGAACACGTTCATCCGCTCTTCCGTCAGCGGCTCATGGAAGGAAGAACTTTCAGTTGACGGGCGGGTAGAGCACCTTCCCGCTGACACTGGAACTTGCGACACAGCAGTTGCTCTTGCCAAAAAGCTGTCGTGCGATCTACCAAACCAGAGGGACCCGACAAAGTGGAAAGAGCGTCCGATTGGCGAATAGGAAGAGCGGAGCATCACCACCAGCCAGACCCCTCACTCTAGGTTCTCATCAACAGCCGTTCGATGCAAGCTTCACCCTGACTTTTTCTTCAACCCCCACGCGAATGGCCTCAGCTCAATTGTGAAGCCCACAAGATTTCTGTTAAACACTTACGATCTGACGTTGACGCCATCCCTGGCCAAGTCTTGATTCCTCCCACCCGTCTCCACAAGTCTCAGCCTCTGTGGTCACCCTGATATCCCGCTCCGCTTCACAGCTCCAATTGTCTCGCCCCAAGTTTACCAAGATGGCGGAGCTTGCTAAGGATCAGTCCCTGGGACTCACTTACACGTCCCACAAGTACGGCGAGCACAGCCGCCAGAAGTTGGGCGTGTGGCGCTTCAAGGACCGCCCTGACCAGGAAACGGGCTACTGGGTGGTGTATGATGCCATGTAGAATCTGTCATTGTGTCTCCGTACTAATTGATATACCCGCAGGTTCATCCACGGAGGCGGCTGGCGTGATCCTCGAAACACCGAGGACGATTTTGCGGAATCCATCAAGCGCACTGTTATATCCGGTGCTGTCGCGCTGGAGGATGTCAAGGGTTTCATCAGCATTGACTACCGGCTGTCACCTCACCCTGAGTTCCCTCATGACTCTGCCAATAAGGCCGAGGCCCGTGATGCCAAGCATCCTGACCATATTGAGGATATCTGGTCAGCTCTTAACTTCCTACAGGGCAAGTACAAGTTGGCAGGCGACTACATCTTGGTTGGCCACTCTGCTGGCGCAACGCTTGCCTTCCAACTTTTGATGGGAGATGACGTCCTCGCTTCTCATGCGCAGGGACCTCTTCCCGTCGCCATCATCGGTGTTTCTGGCATCTTTGATCTGGTTGGTCTCAACGAGAGATTTGGTGGCAACTATGCCGGGTTCATTTCATCCGCATTCGGCGAAGACCAGACTGCCTGGACCAAGGCGTCTCCAGCTCGATTCAGCTCCAGCTTCAAGGATAGATGGACGGGCGGAAAGCTGACCGTCCTTGCATGGTCGCCTGAGGACACTCTCATCGACGGATCCGAGATTGACAACATGGCAGCTCTTCTAACCAAACAGGGGATCGATGTGCAGGTGCTCAAGGACCTCAGGGGTGAGCACGACTTTGTGTGGCAGGACGGCAGCCAGATCGCCCGACTGATTATCACGGCGTTGCACCAGTTGCGCAGGCTATAAAAATGACTGCCTATGAAGCAGTTTTCAATCTAGACATTAACTGATTCCTTTTGGTTAACTATTACACTTTCCAACTTTTTGATCCCATCGATGACCTTGTTTCCTTCCCCTTTACCAATCATACTTGATCTTTTCTTGTCATTTCTTTTTCAGTCTCATATCTTGGCGAACAGGACCCAACCGCTAGAGGCAATTCGAGAAGCCATGACCATCGAGGCTCCCATCAAGAGTACAGTTCCGCCCCAAACCTGGGCCCAGACAAAGTCGCCTCCAGACTTGTCGATGATAGCACCAGCAGTAGGTGCACCAGCCAAACTAGCAAAGGCGCAGATTGTTTGAACCATGCCGAACCTAGTACCCATCTTTCGAGGATCCTTGGTCAGGCTGGCGTTGGCTCCCACAAAGGTGCCCTGACATGCGCCGTTCGCAAATCCGAAGAATACGGAAAAGACGTACATCCCCGTAACAGTTTTTACGCCTATCCAGGCATAAACCATCCCTCCGAGTACGACGATGCCGATGAGAAAGGTATTAATGGGCCCCAAGACGTTGTCTGCGAGATAGCCAACAATGGGTCGTGCAGGGATGCTCAGGGCGTTGATGATGAGCAAAAGGCTGACTGCTTCGACAGATGTGAAGCCGATGATATTACGGGCATAGACATTGATCTGTATATCATGTCAGCAAACTTACACAGGGTAATAGGCGAGAACAGCCGGTGAATGGCTTACATAAAAGAAGCCAAAGTACAGGGCATAGAAGTTAAGAAAAGCACCCAGGGAGAAGAACAGGTATGGAAGTTCTCTGAATGCGTCCCACTCTACCAGGGGTCCAGATCTCCTTGGGGGCAGGCAGGGCTTCAATATGATGTTCGCAATGGTGGCCATGGCAAGAGCGACGAAGGCAGCACACCGGACAGCCCAAGGGAAACCAATCTGAGGGATGAGGTATTGCAGAGTTGCAGGGAAGACAATGGCTCCCACACCAGTGCCCATAGCAGCTACAGCTAGGGCAAATGCTTTCTTGGTCTTGAAATAGGAGCTGACGACGGAGACGGCGGGCATGAAGATGAGGGCAAGGCCAATGCCAGTACAGACACCTTGGGCGAGGAAAATTTGCCAGTACTCGGTACAGAGACTTGTCATGAAGGATCCGAGCACAGCCAAGACACTCCCCACGAGGACTGTCTCTCGAGTATATCCAGCGTCAGCAAGGCGGCCCGCCGGTCCGCAAAAGGCAAAGGTCAGAAAGGTCTGGCATGAGCCGATCCACGAGATCTGGGACGATGGGAGACCGAGTGTCTCCTCATAATGCAACTGGTAGACTCCAAAGGTGGCTGGATAGCCCCAGGCGAGGCAGTTGATGAGCATGCCGGCAAACACCTGGGACCAGGCTCGGAAACCCCCATCGGGAGGGTTGAAGTTGTCCGGGTCAAATACCGGAGGCGGGGGAGCGGCGGTGTTTGAGATTGTGGGGTTGAGGACGACCTGAGGCTCTTCGGAAGCCTCGACGGACGATTGCCCGTAGGCCGGAGCCTTCTCTACATCTCTGGCAAACATTGTCGTCGACACAATGGAGCAATGGACATGGGGAGGAGCGTGTTCCAATTCAGATGCTACTGTTAATAGACCGCTGCGTGGGGGGAGGAAGCGGCAGGATCTCGATTCTGGGGTCAGCGAGGCTCCTATATACAACCAGGCATTATTAATTCGCCCAGCCGGAATTGGGCTTCCTCTGCCTATTATCAGCTGGATAAAGGATTTTCTCAGTCTACCATCCATCTTCGGCCGATATCGCGTCCCACACAGGATGAACCGCTCCGATCGGGCCCTCGGCACTCCGTGCTTTATGGAATGTCATTTGCTGGAGGTCCGGCCATCGTGGGGTCCTCTCAAGTCGACTAGGTTGTTGTAGGGCGCCCTATCGACGACATGTAGATAGTGGAGGGGGGAAGAAGAAAGAGGCGTCGTAGGGTGTACGTGACAGGACGATGGATGATTATTCCCGGTCCAGGTGACCTCGGTGTTGGAGGTGGATTCCCTCTTTTTTTTCTTTTCTACCCCAACAAAAGGAGGCCACCTAAATGCATGATGATGAGCATCGTACAGCATCCAGAATACAGAAAACGCCAAGCGTGAGAATGTGAGGTGAGAAGTTGCTATCAATTGACTGTTCAATTGCGGGTCAATTGTGATTCACTCCGATATTCAACGGCCGAAGAAGGGTGGAGATTCGTGACTCAGAAGAGCCGAAACCGAACCTCCAGGGTAAGGTACCGGCCGGCCCCGATGGGGCCCCGCACCGACGGCCGGGACAAACCTCCGGCGACGGATGTCCGCGGCTTTTGGGGCGTGGGGCCAATGAAAGGTCTCCGTCACGGGTGGTCGCGGCCATCGGCGCCGGAGGGGGGGTTGAATCGCACACACACACACACACACA